>PISX010005621.1:0-105771 GCA_004024625.1 Mellivora capensis | reverse complement strand
CGAAGTGCTATTTATACACAAATACATATTTGGCTGATGGGTAAGCTTGTTTGAGAAGCAATGATCAAGGGCACCCACACCTTCTTCCCCAGTACTTTTCCAAGGAGCAACCTCTTCTACCCAGTTCTTTTTTTAGGCCACTTGATGGCCCCCAATTCCAAATAAAATGCTGATGTTTTGATGACTCAAGCTATTTATTTTTCCTTTCCACAATTTTTGGCAATCATATTATTTTTACAAATTTAAATACAGAATCAGTATCCCCTTGTCCTGCTTGTAAGATGAATCTATGAATGCTTCTACATCTCCTTCCATCTTCACATTCCTTTTTACATCTCTCCCCTTTGGCCACCTAACTTTTTTTTTTAAGCATTATTGCAATCTCATGAACATCTACATTCTAATTTGAAAATCAGCATAAAGTTTACACAGACTGAAATGCACAGACACTAAGTGCACAACTGCATGTGTCAGCCAATGTGCACAGTACTATAACCAACATGCCAATCAAGATATAGAACCTCTCCATTTTCCTGGAAAGTTCTGTCACTTCCCCTCACTGTGTAGTCAATTCTCAACCCCCACAGACAACCCCTCTTCTGATTTGCTATCACCCAGATCAAATCTACCTATTTCAGAAAATTCATGAAAGTGGAATCATATAAATTGTATTACTCTTTCACTTCATATGAAGTTGTTAGAGACATCCATGTTTATGTATGTATCAGAACTTTATTTTAAAAAAGAACATTTTTTCTACATTGCTAAATAGTATTCTCTTGTATAAACATATAACAATTTGTCCATTCTGTTGTGTTTTTTTTCCCAGTTTTCAGCTATTTAACCTACTATAAGCATGTCTAACTTTCCACTTGTTCTGAATAAATACCTTGAATTAGTTATAGGCTAGGTATATGATAAGTAAGAACAAGTGATAATAGATTCCCACAGCTCTAAATTCCCATTTATTATGATTATTTGAAAATTATTATTGAATGAAAAAATTATTAACTTTAAGGATTTATACATCAATGCTTTGTGAATCCAAAACTGCTGAATTTCACTTGAAGATTAAATCTGAACAATTATGTCTAATATTGCAATTTAAGAGTCATCAAGAAAATTACTCCTTTGGTATTACCAAAGGAAAAACATCTTAGTACAAGGAAATTTTCAAAACCAACTGTGTAACAGTATCAATAGTTCTTCAAAATCTAGAGAATCCTATTCACACTGCATTTAATGGAAAAAAAGAGCTTTGAAGGTATGGTGAGAAATACACAATAAAAGTAGCCTAAAAAAGTAAAAAATAATCCACTTTGCTTCCTAAAAAATCTAAGCCCATTGGAAAATCTCTTACGTACCTCTCCTGAGGCATTTAAGTAGCTTAGCAAAGAGTCCTCTAGTTTTTGCTCTAGAATACAAACTACAGCTTTGTGTTAGAAAAAGCAAATAAAAAACCTCCCTATCCCAGTTATAGGTGGGAACAAAACAGAAGGAAGGCACAGTTGACATTGTTATACAATACTGATGGAAGAAAAATAAAAAGCAGAGAATCAATCTTAGACACAAACACTGCTAAGAATAGATATTCGGGGACACCTGGGTGGCTCAGTGGGTTAAGCGTCTGCCTTGGCTGATCATGGCTCAGGTCATGATTCCAGGATCCCGGAATTGAGCCCCTCATTATCGGGCTCCCTGCTCAGCAGGAAGCCTGCGTCTCCCTCTCCTACTCCCCTTGCTTGCATTCCCTCTCTCGCTGTCTCTCTCTGTCAAATAAATAAATAAAATCTTAAAAAAAAAAGAATAGATATTGGACCTAGAGAAAACCAAGGGGTACACTGGCTGATGAAAAAAATATAAGTCAGTCACAGCAGAAAATAACGGATGAATGGCTGGGGATGTTTGAAGGCAAAAGGGAATTTTGGAAATTATTATCCACACAGCCAAACAAATAACTAAATATCATTTTAATCTAATTTCCTCAAGTAATATAAATAAATCAAAGATAACTTTTATTATAGTGAAAAATGAACTATTAGCAAAGTCATAAAAAATTATTTAAATCTCC
Organism: Mellivora capensis; assembly: GCA_004024625.1. Taxonomy (NCBI): domain Eukaryota; kingdom Metazoa; phylum Chordata; class Mammalia; order Carnivora; family Mustelidae; genus Mellivora; species Mellivora capensis. The sequence continues at coordinate 103,700 of PISX010005621.1, read as the reverse complement.
TAAACTAATTTAAACTTATTTAATTGGAGCATTTTCCTTAGCCAGAGCTGTTAACACTTAAAAGTATATTTGCTAAATCTACTCTTTTTCTTTTTTTAAAATTTTTTTTAATTTATTCATTTGTCAGAGAGAGAGGGAGAGAGAGTGAGAGAGGGAGCACAGGCAGACAGAGTGGCAGGCAGAGGCAGAGGGAGAAGCAGGCTCCCTGCCGAGCAAGGAGCCCGATGTGGGACTGGATCCCAGGACGCTGGGATCATGACCTGAGCCGAAGGCAGCTGCTTAACCAACTGAGCCACCCAGGCGTCCCGCTAAATCTATTCTTAAAGTAACATTGAAAGCACGTACTTTCACACATGATGAATCTGAATCTGGAAATATATATCAACTCTCTTGGTTATCTTTTCATAAAATATATTTTGAGATTATGGAAAATTTTTAAGATAACACAAATTTTAGTGCCAGAAAAAGGGAATAAACATAGAAGAACAATTATTAAAATACAATTAATTGATGAAGTGACTGCATGGGAAAGGAAACGGTGTAACACCTTCACCTATAATACGATTTTTTTCTATAAAGTTTTATCTAACTAGAAATTTCTTCTCATTCGAAAGGCAAAGGCACAAAATCTCTGAATCTAGTTTTATTCTTTCCTTTATAAAATTTTATATCACTTAAAATGGCATATAGTAAGAGGAGTAATTCTGGCATAGATTATTATACTTTTATCTCAGTCCAAAACAAACACATAAAAAAGTTAAACTAGGCATGCCGGCTTCTATCTATATATTAGCTGCATTATTAACTACTGTGAATTACTTTGTGATCATTCCAGCCAACTGACGCTAATTAACAGTGAAAATAAAGTTCCTTTGAGTCAAATGTATAACCTGCCAAGAAATCTTCCCCCAAATAAAGACCCGAGTTGTCCATACAGTAGCTACTAGCCACATGTGGCTACTAAATACTTGGAAAGAGGCTAGTGCAACAGAAGAGCTGAGTATTTTTAATTTAACTGAAATATTCTAGAAGTGTAAAATACACACTGGATTTTAAAGACTGAGAATAAGAAATGCTAAAGAATTCACTGATACTTTCTCATAATCCTTACAAATTGAAATTATTTTTTTTAGAACATTGGGCTAAATAAAATGTATTATTAAAATAATTTCAGGGCACGTGGATAGCTCAGTTAAGCATCTAACTCTTGATTTCAGCTCAGGTCACAATCTCAGGGTTGTGTGATGAGGTCATGCTCTGAGTGGGATGGGGAGCCTGGTTAAAATTTTCTCTCTCCCTCTCCCTCTGTACCCTCCCCCAACTGCACACAAGCGTGTGCACACACTCTCTCTCAGTAAATAAATAAATACATAAATACAGTAATTTCACCGGTTTCTTTCTTAAATGTTGCCACTAAAAATTTAAAATTATGTTGTAGCCCATGTTGCATTTTTCATAGACCGCTCTTGTTTAGACTCTTTGGAAGAAAATAAAAACTGAGTGCCTAATTCTGACAGGTTTTAAAATATGCATTTGTTTGACTTTATTCAAATTAAAATGCACAACGATCAAGCCTAAAATTTGGGGGGACTAACAGGTTGGTTCTGACACTTTATTAATAAGGTGTAATTCTAAGCTTAGACTTCATAGACATCAGGAAAAATCTAATTCAAAACACTTAAAATGTGTCTTCAAACAAAAACAAATAGACTATAAAATGGAAAGAGTCCAGTTGTTCAACTTTAAAAATAAATATAGGAAATATTTAGGAATGTAGATGATAAGGCAAGATTCTGGGCTAGCAAACCAGTTCAGTTATCATTTAGAGATTAGAAAGAAATTAAATTACAGCATAGGAACAAACTAAATTACAGGATTTGATTTAAAACAACTCAAATTTAATCAGAATTCCAATCACTAGCAGAAAGAGTTGATTGAATCTACTTTCTTGAAAAAGTAATTACAAATAACATATACTGATGAAGCCAAACAATTGTATTTAATGAAACATAAGGTATTTTCATATAGAAATTTTTTTACACTTATAGATAAGCAAATAATTTGCACAGCTAAAAACAAGAGGCAAATAATGCAATTTTGTCATAGTAACCATACAAAGATAAGTGAAATGCATTCTAGTGTTAAGACACTAGCAAATATTAGAATTTTGGAAGGTGAACCACATACTCAAGGACATTTACCTGACATGTACTGGAAGGGAAATCACACCAATTTTAAAACATTTTGTTAAAATTTTAATTAAAACAAGTTTATGTGTTATAAATATTTTATCCCAAAATATGTAAATTGTTCCACTCAATAGATATTTGTATTTTTGAACATGTGAAACATAAACCCTAAAAATACCAACAGTAACTGTGAATCCTGCTTTTTAATGTATTTGGTAGGTTTACCTCAATGACTCAATGAAGTAGTATACACAAATCTCCACGTTTATGGCAGAGTAACCATCCAATAAAGTGTATTTTTCCCAATAAATGTGAAATGTATACATTAAAAACAAAGGCAAATTCAGCCGAATAAATATAGAAAAATTAAACAACTTATTCAGGACTTTCCTTTTCATTTATGTAATTTTAAAAAGACAGCTGTGCATTCTGTTTTCTTTCTTCTCTCAAAATATTCAAACCATAGCTTTTTTCTCCCACATGAGTTTACTGCCATACTTAGGTCATAATTCCTAGATGATTCTCAATTTTTTTTAAGGTATAGGCTCATCCTTCACTATGAAACTTAATATTATGGAAAAGCAAACTGCTGGATTCAAATATAGTAGGAAGTTCTTCTGACCAAAAAATGATTCTAGAATTTGGGGCAAAGAAGACTGACAATAAAATTGACAAAAGTTGCAGGTATCCATGAACTCTTTATAAAGTTATGATGTCAGTACTTTCAGATGACCTCCATCTTGCTATATATAAGTAGGTCCTTGTTTGGTTATTTCCTATCCCTATTATCAGTAACTTTACAAAATTCATGTGATAGAGGCTTTTGTTCTCTCTTCGAAGGAAAATATGGCCAAAATTACATTCTTATTTCTGATTCCTCAGAAGAAGTATTTTTACTTGAAACATAAATAAGTTACGTTCAATAACTGAGGGATTTACTGAGTCCTTAAAATAAGGGTCAACATTTTTATATATTCTCAAATAACTCTTAGGATATCTCTGCAAGTACTGAAGCATTTCTGAGGAGGTTACTATTATTCATTCACCTTTTTAACACTAAAGTATATTAAAGTTCAAAGAGGTTATTAATACTTAACTTATCCCAAAACATATAGACTCTGTATTCCTTAGATCCTAAGATGGGGTCAGCTCTACTTTGATGCATTCCTGAAACTGGAGTCCTACTTACAATCAGGGGTGTCTTCATTTGATGAAGTTCAGTAATGAGCATTATGGGAGGGATTTGGACTTTGATTTGCCCAAGGCAAAACCCTCTGTTCCCCTACAGAATTGCATAACAACAGTCAAATGGGTCTAAACCTCAAATTCAAAACTTGACTAAGCTCCCATTCAGGGTAAATTTCAAAGCCTGACCACATTTTTATTTTCCTATTGAGCACTGAAATCAACCCACTGAAATATAAAAAATAAATCAACACAATAAATGCTTTTTTGTTTTTAAAGCTTTATTTATTTATTTTACTGAGAAAGAGAAAGGGGGAGAGAGAGGATGAACAGGAGGTCAGAGGGAGAAAGAGAGGATCCTGAGGCGAGGCCACACATTGTGGAGCCTGACGTGGGGCTTGATCTCATGACCATGGGATCATGACCTGAGCTGAAGCAGAGTCAAGCGCTCATCGGACTGCCCCCAGGAGCACCTACAGTAAATACTTAAATAGCACAGTCTACCTGTGTAACATGAAGACCCCTCCTACCTTAAACTAGATGACTCAACCTTCTAAGTAGTAAAATCAATACATAAGTATACCTTAAACATACACTGACTGCAAAATTTATAAACACTACCCTATCAGTAGTAACAAGCAACTCTTCCTCAAACAATCTGATTCCAGGTAACATTCAATATTCCTAATTTGGGGCAATTTTAGAGATACACTGAAACAAGCACCATACTGAAAGTCAAGAATCCCAGCTTTGGGACACCTGAGTGGCTCAGTTGGTTATATGTCTGCCTTCAGCTTGGGTCATAATCCCAGGGTGCTGGGATCGAGTCCCGCACTGGGCTCCCTGCTCAATGTTGAGCTTGCTTCTCCCTCTGCCTGCTGCTCCCCCTGCTTGTGCACTCTCTCTCTCTCTGACAAATAAATCAATAAAATCTTTAAAAAATAATAAAAAAAAAAGAATGCCAGCTTTATACCCCAGCTTTTATGTGACTACGGTTTTATCACTTCATATTTTTGGACCTAAAATTGTCACATTTTACAACGTAAGGGTTTGAGCCATTACAAAATATTCTACTTCTAACCCCAAATTATCCATTCTCTAACCCAGATATAAAGAAGAAAAAGAAGGGTAAGAAAAAGAATGTAACTGTCCCAACAGAAATTATCTGAGAGGGTTTCTGAAGGGATAGCCTGGAAGGCAGCTGTATGAAGAAATTCTTTCCCCCTAGTGGAACACAAAGCATTCATACATAGTGTTCCCAACCTTGAGTCAATTGAACCTCTTCAAAAAGGTAATGCAGAAGAAGTTCTTTTTCAATATCTGTACCTACGAGCTTTCATGAAAGAGTAACTGAAGCAATGAGGGTTTTCACTGCAGGCTACATTTTGATCTGTCTCTGAAATGTCTGTACAGCACAGTCCTTGTGCCATAGATGAGTCATTGCATGCCTTGGGTAGAGTATCTGTAGAACATCATAAAAACAATGATTCACAGTGCATTTTATGCTGCAAATGACTCATTAATTTATTCTTCTAAACATATTAACAGAGGGATCTGTGTATAATAGGGAAATTATGTATGTTCAACAGAAATATGGAAATACACATATGAAATTCATTTAAAGGGAAAGAAATCTTTCAGGTTATTCACTGGAAAGAGCCTCTCTATCCAAATGGAATAAGCCATAAAACAGAGAGACTTAAATATAAATTTCAGACACGGAAAAGGGAAAAGATCAGGGTCCCAAATTAAAGGTAATGGATGAAAGGAAACCATCAGGCTCAGTCTGGGACACTGTTCCATTGAAAGGGTGAATTTAAAAGATGAGATCAGGCTCTATTGTCAGAAGTCAGGACAATAGGCTCAGAAAGGCCAATCTTTCTGGATAGATCTGATGAATTCTATCAACTAACTCTATAATTTCTTTTAATCTATACATCTAGTCTTCTCTCTAAATGTGCTTTCCCCAAATTCTATACCCCAAGGCTTTTACCTCACTTCTTCCTTGACTTTTAATAAAATTCTATTCATCCTTCTCAAGACAGGAACTATTCCACTCCTCAAGAATCTGCCATTCTCTTCATGGGCCAAAGGACTCTGCAAACTCTCCTCTAACATATCTTGTCTCTTCTACAAAACTGTGATCTAGTTTCATTCATCTACTACAGTGCTTAATCAATACTTTTTAAAAATGAAATAAACTGTTTCCTCCAGGCCTTAAATCACTAAGAAGTGTTTCTGAATGAGATCAGAGTGTCTTTAAGCACATGTAATGTGCCTGTCATAGAGGAGATTCTCAACACATATGTGATTGGGAACTACAGGGAGTGAACTTCATAATATAGGAACAGTGACCCAATGTCATTAATAGAATGAATGGAAATGTGAGAGATGAGGAGATGGTGGGGGGAACATGAGTTCCCATAAATGAGGTTAAAGCCACAAGCTTGTTCTTATCCATCACTATCTTCTCAACCACCTGGAAAAAACACCTAGAAATAGATGGAGCAGTTCTTGTGGGTACAATTACATTCTGAAAACTATAATGCATTCACTGAACACTGATATTCTCCCAACAAAAAAAAAAGCATTCATATTGTACATCACCATAATGAGCTACTATGCTATAGTAGCTCACACTATTGTTAAAAAATACTACTGCATATATACTCATTTCATGCTGACATCAGGCTTGAGGATGACTTACTTTGACCAACAGCATGTGGGAAGAACTGACACGGGGGCAGAAGTTCTTGGATCAATTACAAAGTCCGTGATGGTCATTTTTTCTCTCTGCATTGAGCTATGCAATATTCAAGATTTAGGCTACACTGTCAGCCTGAGTCCAAAGTAGAATGATGAGAAGAAAAGCTACAGATGGCTTGCAGTGGACATGACTTGAATATTGAGTGCAAAATAAACTTCGGTGGTCTAAGCCACTAAGATTTAGAAGCTGATTTCTAACACACAATACCTAGTTTGACCCAACTCATTACATGTGTGCATACATGTGAGATTACATAAGCAGTGTATCATGTATAAACATATACACATAAAATACACACACATATCTATGTATAAACAGGTCTTTCTTGTGTTTTGTTTTTGAGGGGTTTCAGGTCACTAGAGGGGAAGGAAAGGAGTGTCAGTGAAGACAGACTGGTAAGGTCCTTATTTGTCTGCAAAAAAAAAAAACTGCTTTTGTTCTGTTTTCTTGCTCAGAAGGGCCTCCTTTCTATGAAACAATAAACATAAATACCATTTGCTACCCCATATTAAATCAACTATGTGTTTGTATAGTTCTAGTTCTGATTACCCAACTTTGCATCATTTTCTATTCCATTCTACTCTACTCTATTCATCTACAGAAAATACTCCATAAAACATAGGTATTATAGAGACAGAGACTACTCATCATGACTGACTTCAATTATAAGGACTTATTTTCCTCTAATCCCTACTTGATATGCATCAATGAGCAGCAGCAAATCAGACAGGCTGAAAAGCAAACAAGAAAAAGATTTTGTTACCTATCTACCAAAAATTTTTTTGCAAAATTTTTTTTGCAATATTTATACTTGATCCATTGCTGGATCACTACCTCCCACAGTGATAAATTTTATGTATCTGCCAGGGCAAAAGCTTGCCATCAAAAATCTGTTCTTCATGTTAAGCATCTGTTCTGTATTCATTAAGTACTCTCACCAGTTTTTGTTTATTTCCTTTATCCTGTAGATTTTCCCCTACTCCTTTCCCAAGGTGTTCTTAGGTAAAGATTCTTAGCATGATAAAATACTCTTGATGAATATTTACACTGAATCCTAAGATTAGTAAAAATAAAAACTTACATGCAAACAGCACAGAGCCCAGTACACAGTAGACACTTAATAAGTGGTAGTATGCCTCCCCTTAAAAATTATCGAATCACCAGACAAAAGAATACATTTAATCCAAGACAAAATAAAATAGAATTTTAGAGTCTATTTGTCTAATATATTCCCAACCATGGGGCTCAAGTCACTTTATGTTGACAGTACAAGAATGAGTAATGCAGTCACTGGCCACACTGGCATTGATGATACAGTAAGGACAGCATGAGCATTAAATGAGATAATGCACATGAAGTAGGCAGCAGTTTCAGGCATAAATGCCTCTAATTACTCGTGGTGATGACATGGACTGGAGCTGTCACCACAGCTTTAGGATGTGCTTGGGACTTCTCTGGTAAGTGAATAGTAATTTTTTCAGAGCAAACCAGTCATCACATAGCATCTACTACCAGGTTAGGTCAAAATAAATAACGGAAATTTTAAGCCCAAACTTAGGAACCCCTGTACCAGCATGGGCCAGGAATCGGGTGCCAAAATCTGGGGATTATTCTTGTCCCAGCATTATCTTTCCTCTCTTAAATCTGCCCTGGCTTTTGGCCCAATCTCAGGGACAGCAAAGACAAACATTCACTGCTTGTCCAAGGAGAGAATGACAGCCAGAGATCGTATTTTGTCCACAATAGGTATACTGGTCTCAACACTCCTCATCAATACAATCCAGGTCCATCATGAGAGTTTAGTCAATCACAGAAAGCTCACGGGAGAACAAGAGCTCTGTATGAGACTCGTTTAGTAAGTGCCTCCCTCTTTGATGGTAGGAACTGAAGAGGGTATTAGTCAAGTTACTTCTCTTTGCCTTGGTTACTCATCTATAAAATGGACTTAATAATGGCATCTCCCTTCCAGAGTTGTTATAATGAATAAATAAGAAAACATCGGCAAACCACAAAGGGCAAGGACTCACCTATTTTTAGTCCTCAATAAATATCATTGGTATCATGATTATTATTATCATCATCCACGTTGTCATTATGTAAAAGAGCTTGAGGTAATCACTAAAGCCTTTTCATATCTGTTTTTATGAATAGCAACAGGAAGGATACACTTAGGTATGAGCACACTCATAGCCAAGTGAGAGTAGATAAAACCTCGGATTGTCTCAAGGCAAAACCAAACAATGAAAGGGTTGATAGAATACAAATTGATGATGAACCCGTAAGTCCCTGTAAGAACAGCAGACTGGTCACCCAGCAGGAGACTGTGAACCACGGTGGCTCTGAAAATTGTTGCATATCTGTGATCTTCCCTGATGAGTGACAGACCTAAGGGAGTAAGAGTTGTGATCTCAGGGAGCAATCACAGGGAGCAGCGGGCAGAGTCAAGCTAGAAGACTGCAGGTTCTGAGATTTCCACCAAGAAGGCATGACCCACTCTCCAGGAAAAAGAGTTCAGTGTCATTATCCTAAAATGCGCAAAGAGACTGGCGATACTTCATTTTCTTCTCCTTAAAGACAAAACCCATCTTCGATTTGTCATTCTATTCCCCAACAGTTCCTAGTACTTTAATGATACCCGGTACTTTCTCACACAGTAGATGTTCAAAAAAACCTGCTGACTGAAAAATAGTTCAGCTCCAAATATTCTAATTGGTTAAGAAATCTGGAATCACTGGATGATGACTGGTCTGCTTGTAAACTGTAATCACACCCTAAGATTTTTGAGGGGTTTCTGCCAAATACCACAACTGAACTCCAGCAAATGCTAAAGCAGGGAAGAGAAACTGCTGGACCCCACCAACTCAGATCTCCTGGTAACATTATTTGTGGTATAATGAGTCATTCCCTCTATAATGAGGTTATTATTATATATATGCATTAGTGTCCTTTATTTCTGAACTCTCATGTCAGCTGCTCTCTTTTAAAAGATATGACTGAGAAGTCCAATGTGTAATATTCATTTAAATATTTAAAATTTTTCTTTAATATTTGAGGATACAACTGAGGTCATTTACCTCAGATTTTGGCTGACCTAAAGAAATCTTTACTATAGTAGTCACCCCAAACTTGAATGCTAACCATCTGGCCAGCAGTATATAGTTATACTTTTGTTTTTTGAAATCAATGGTCACACTACTCAACTTTTATAAAGTTTAACTGGATATCTATAATGTTCCAGACATTCTACTGGATACTGGAGTTATAATATATAGTCTTCCTTCTACTTGCTTACAGTTTGAAGGGAGGCAGGGAAAAGTAAGTCAACCATTCTTGATATAAAATAGTGCTATGAGAAAGGTAAAATACAGAGTGTGAGAAATAAACCCAAGAGAAACACTTAGATCAAAATGGTTAGAGGATGTAGAAGGCTTTCTAAATGATGGTTCATAAGCTACATTTCAAAGAACAAGTAAAGTTTAGCTTGAGTTGCCCTGTGACCCTCCTTCATAAACATGAATTTGTTATTTTTTTAAGTCTTCCTAAGCTCTTTCTTTTACATGTGCCTACTAATCGAAAAAACAAAATCAACAAAGCATTTGAAAATCTAGAAACCATAATTTTAAGGTGTTGTTCCATGGGTATTTTATAACTTATCAGTGTGTAGTTCCATTAATTTGGCAACCAGAGCACACCTCTAAAACTGCGAAGTCAGCAACTATTCAAGACTATGCCATACCTGAATAAGCTGGAGAACTTGGTAAAATCACGGCTTTCAATGACAACTTCATCTAAAGCAATGTTTCCGGCGCACCTGGGAGTTAAACATTTGCCTTTGGCTCTGGTCATGATCTCAGGGTCCCAGGGTCCTACTTGGCTTCTCCCTCAGCCTGCTTCTCCCTCTGCCCCTCCCCACCCCTACCCCCACTCATACTCTCTCCCTCACTCTCCTTCTCTCTCTCAAATAAATAAATAAAATTTAAAAAATAAAATAAAACAATGCTCCTCAAAGTGAGGGCCACAGATGAGACTCACAGATGAGTCTGCAAACTTTTTCTGGTCTGCAGCAAAGTGAGGAACTTGAACTAGAATGTAAATCAATGTACTGCATCTTCATTGAGAAAATCGCAGTATAAAAGAAAGTCAGCTGATTTACATTTTGGCTCAAGCTCCTTACAGTTGTCACAGATGAGTGGCAAAGGCTACAGACCAGTACTGTGAGTAGCCCTGATCTAAATGAAAACCGCCCAAATAAGACTGTTCTCTTTTCCTCACACCCAATATCTAATCGAATCTCGTCAGCCAGGGAGAGGTGCACTGCCATTCTGTGTGGGCCACCTTCTCCCACATCTTACACACATCCCAAATGCAGCCTCTCTGATCACCTCCACCGCTAGTCATCGTGCAGACGCCTCTGATTTCTCCCATCTGCTCTCAACGTGCTCCTGCCACTCTGCTTTGGTCCCTGAACTGTGCTGGTCTGGCCTCCCTGGCAGCCAGGATGAAACTTCCAAAATCATCAAATGGATTAGGTCACTCATGGGTTTAACAAATGACTTCAACATTCTCCAAGGACTGCTTTCTTGGCTATCCTGCTACCTCACTGGCTGCGGCTTCTCAGGCCCCATGCTTTGCCTCCATCCCTTCTGGTTCTCTAAATATTACTCTGTCCTCAAGCAGATCCTCAACTCCCTTCTCTTCTCTATCTACACACTAATATTGTTCCTCACCCTCAGGCTTATAAAGCTCTGTCACATTATTCACATTACTGGAATATCTTTTCTTTAAAGCCTTTATATATGTGCTTAACTTTCTGGTTGTCTCCACCGACTAGAATGTAAAGTCTGTGAAAGCAGGGATTTCTTTAGATTTATTCACCACTTGTTTTTTTTTTTTTCCAATGTTTGGCAAACGGTAAGAACTCAGTTTATGTACTGAATGAAAAACATGAATGAATAAATGAGTTGGCTTCCAGTTATGGAATGAGTAAGTCATGGGGATAAAAGGGAAAATGGTAAAAAAAAAAAAATACAATAAGTTTGGAATCCCTGAAATTAATGTGGAATAAAAACTACAATCAGTTTAGAATCCAGTAAGCTGAAATATATTATTATACAAAAATACATGTTTGGAGGTGGGACACGTTTCTATATCAATTCCAATCAGACACTCTTCCACGTCAGGCTATAGGAAAGCTCCGGACCTTCCCTGTGCTTCTGTCACCCAGATGTTGCTCCTCCGTGACTCATGCTGTTCTGCACTGGAACAGTCCTTTCCTTGCATCAGTGTATGTACTGTCAGTCAACAACTGTATCAAGTGCAAGGGTCATAAATTCAGAATTACCAGTTAGACTGTTTTAGACAGTCTTTTTTTTTTCTGATTTTCAGAAATCTGAAAATCTTTTTTTCTTTTCTTATTTTCACAAAAAACATGAAAATTTTTTTCACATTTCTGTGAAATGTGGAAAAAATTTCTCTCTTCTTTTCTGATTTTCACAAAATTTAAGGAAGCTCCCACATTTTCCAATATACTTTGCCTGCCACTTCTGAATTCTCATCACCCAGGAACCCCATCTGTTTGCATGTCCCACTGTCTCTTGGCTGAGGCTACAGGTCCCAGCAATCAAGCTTTGCATTCTTCATGGGCATGGCCATGGCAACCGGACGTGCGTCATACCTCACTCTTTCTGGCAAAAAGATGAGCAGACTGAGATCCAAATGAACAGGAAACTCTGCTGCACAAATGTGCGTTTTCCAGCCACTTACCTGTATGAGACTAGAAATGTCCTATCTAGCTAGAACAGCCCAGAAGGGCTCTGTTCTTTTAGTTATATATGCTTATAGAAACAATTACTGGTTAACAAGCCAAACACTTAGAAGCAAACCCCAAATTTAAACATGAATGCTAATCTTTGTTTACTAACAATCTCCTATGGATACAGAGGTAAGAACTGTTTTTTGTTTTTGTTTTTTGGTCTCCAAGGAATCATTTATTAAGCCATCAGTTCATTAAAGACAGCACAGCAGAGTTTCATTATCCTCATGCTACCTCCCCTCGTGAAGCATTTTTCTTTTGAAAAGGTGATGTTTTCACCATTATATTACCTGGGAGGGAGAAACCTACTTTCCTATCATAGGAGCACAAGGGATAATAAACACCTCAGTATATTCTGTGATACAATGTAAAAAATCGTTGTTTATTGTATTCTCCCCTCTCAATGGAAGTGAGCTAACGAAAATGCTTCACAGTGTTCTCGGAAACCATTGAGGCCATACCCTGGAAGACAATGTTTTCTAGTCACTGAATTACGCTATGCAGAGCAACTCTTCTTATAGCTTAGTAACCAGGTTCTATTTTTAGCTGAAGGGCTTATCTTGTAACCCTTCTTAGCAGAAATTAATATCCATGAGACAAGCACTGATGTAAGATAAAGTGAGTCTAAATAATGCCTCTGACTCCCCTTGTTTTTCCTTTAGCCACGAACCATCCTAATTTATAGATGTTTCGTGTCTCCCTCTTTATAAAGAATTACGACAAAATAAGCCACTGACTACATCGCATACCAGAAATGTCATTACAGTTCCTCTGCTTTCCACTTGAGGTTCACAGGACACTTGACATACTCATTGCCATTACCACACTGTGTATCTTTTCTTCCCTGCCTCTAAAAGGAAATGTCTGTAAGAAACTGATACCTAGGATACCAAACGGAAGGAAGCTGTGGCAGCATTTTGCATCCAAAATGACTGACTCATATTTCCTAGCTATTTAATGTCCACATGAGAACATAAATGCCCTTCATTGCTGAGTCACTAGAAATAGAGGATAATTTGTCTTTTATTATTTCTACTGCTTGTCCCTCTAATCTTGTTATTCATGTGAGACCGTTACTGGAGTTGTAATGTCTTACTTGTTGAACTATAGACCCCAGAATGCCTCATGCCAAAGCGAATGTGTAACAAATAAATGGACCCGTGGATTTCAGATGGTGAAGCTGTAACAATCAGCCGGCTACCGTTTATGTTTGTGTAATACACGGCAACGGCGCGTCTCCGGTACATGAGAAAAAGTCAGATGCTACTACTTCATGTAGCTTAAAAGATGCAGCGCTATTTAAAGGAAATGGCAACAGGAGTGGAAAGTTAGCACATTCGTTGGTTTCTCTTGCAAACCCTTTCTGGCTCAGGGAAGCAGAGATGTTCAATTCTTTCACTCGAGTACCAGATGACGTCTTTGGACCTCTCCCTTCCTGCTGCCACCTGAATGTCGGGGCAGTTTATTGGCAACATATGTTTTCATTCTTTGGGTTGAAAGTAACAAATACCTCACTCAAAACAGTTGAAACAGAAGTAGAAAATAATGGGTTCGTGCAACTGAAATACTCAAAAACAGCTATTTAGTGTGGTGGGATCAATGGGCTGAAATGTGCCTTTTCCTCTTCTGTTTCTATTTTCCTTGGAGTAGCTTCATTTTCAGGCAGACTTTCTCCATTTGGTGACAAAAATCCATCAGCAGCTGTAGATACAAATTCTAACAGCTTTGTGACCTCCGTGAGGAAGAGAGCATCATTTTGGTGTTCTGCCAAAATCACAGGGAGTAACTCCCTCCATCTTGCTGGCTGACATCATATACCTACTCCTGAATAAACCATTCTGGCTAAAGTTGGGGATACTCTGGCTGACTGAGTCACATGCTCACCCCAAGAGGAAAAGGAACAAAGGAGACAGGTGAGTCCCATATCAGCCATGGAACTGAAAAAGTTGATTCCAGTGGTGGGGACAGTCCACAAACAAATGGTGCTCAGACGAAAGACATATATTTGTGGAAACACATTCTCAAAAATAAATACCACCTGAAACAGAACAAACCCTTTTGATCCAATGGTTAGGCTCTGAGGTTCTTACTGATATCGTGTGTAAAGATGCCAAATACACAGAAAAAAAAAAATTCTCTGCAACTCTTCCAATCACATCTTCTGAATATCCTTGTCTCGAGGACCTTTCAAAGTCCTTTACAATGTACAGTCACCATGTATCCTCTTACGTCTTCTGTGTACTAGGTAAAAAGAACCTCAGTACTACTAATAAGCCACGTTAAGGTGGGTGCCAACTGTCTCGGAACATGCTGCCTTAGCTTCGTGTGAAACAGTTCAGAAACTGCACAAATGTAGGCACATGGACCCTGGGTTGACACCTTGAAATGGAAGAATGTTCCTCTTGTTCACGCCCAGTGCCTCAGAGTGGCCAAAAACAAAGTCCAACGAGAATAATACAATGAGCTGGTAGCTAATTCGTTCCATTGGTAACTAATACTATAATGAGGCAGACCTGCTCAATTACTTTGAGGACAAAATTTTGCCATTTTGAAAAGGACACACATGAAATGAAAATTGTATTTTATATTCTCACTCAAATGATAAAAAGATTGCAAGAATTTTAATTCAAAGTAGTGGCTAAGAGGATCATATAGACATCAATGTTCAATACTACTATGGCCCATGTTCATTAATCTAACGGAAAATTCAAAACTTTTCTATCAACTTAAATGTACCAGGGATTACTATCCCCGCAAAGAGCTTTCTTGCAAGCCAATTCAATTAAAAACATAGTATCTTCAGCCTTTTATAATGAGGTCCAAATAAACAGGCAAACAATCACAACTAAAATAGTAAACTGGTATCTAAATGACTTTAATAGCCCCTTTTCTAAAAAGACTGGAAACAATGTAATAGCTTTTATAATGGAAATGTTACGAAGAAGTCTTCAAAGATGCATGACAAAAGCCAGGGGTTTAGAATTCCCCTAGTTCATAAGTTCAAAGAAACAAGTAATTTTATCCTGGAACTGAAACCAAAAGCTTGCTAGCAGACTTGAAGGAATAGCTGTAATAATGAATATGTATTATGGTACAGGTGTCATGTCCACTGTGCTTAAATAGCAGACTTTTTTTTTTTTTTTTTTTTTTTAATTTCTAGGCATCCTGCTTTTGTTTAATGCTATCTGTTCTCTTGGAAAAGAAATACAGTTACTCTGTATCAATGAAGGATAGTTGATCATGTCACCCCCTGCTTCAAAAACAAGAATCCTCAGTCTGGCCAGGAAGATCCTGCATTGTCTGATGGCTGGCTTATCTTTCCACCTCCATTTAGTCCCATCCTTACCCTTCTCCCAGGCACAGACTTTCATTTCCTCGTATGTGACAAAATGTTTCCTCGGCTAAGAACACTTCTCTACTCCTTGCCTCAACTCCAGCCCCATACAGCTCTCAACCTAGGGAGTTCTCTCCTTTCTCAAGCACAGGTCCCTCTATTCCTCAGGCTTCCTCCCATCCCACCTGCCTGGTCTATGGAGCACCTTCCAGGCACTAGGACCAATGCCTTTCCCTCCAACACCCATGAGGGCAGGGAGCATGTTTGCTTTGCCCCTTTTTATATTCCAGTGTTAAGCTGAGTGCCTGGCACATACTAGGATCCCAAATATTTGTTAGAAAAATATTCCATTAAAAAAAAAAAAAGAGGAAGAAAAATGTTCCATGAAATCGAAGCCTAATGTTTCCCTGTAAGTATATTTTTGTCAAAATATATTTTGATTTGGCAGATATCACTGTGATCGGCATTCCTGAGACACATCAGGAAGGTCACAGTAAAAGTATTTTAGTGACTTCAGGAAATTCCTAGATAACTGTGAGGTTATATAGACCAGACATAGGTCAATGATAGAAGTTAAACAAAAGCAGATTTTTGCCCCAGAAGAGGCAAAACTTCCTGTCAGTGTTGTCAAAATGAAATAAGAATTGTCAAAATGAAATAGAGAATCTACACAGAGAATCTACAGATTCTCAAAAATGTACCCTTTGCATTTACAAATTGGCATGAAACTTACTAGAACCAATGCTTCCTACAGAATAGCACCGCTGGCATTTAGCCAATCAAGCACAGATCTGGTAAATTAGAACTCACTCAACAGCTCTGGCTTTTTGGACCACACCCTGAATGGAACTTACTACTCAGATTCCAAGAAAGGTTTTAGGTTCTTAACCTTTCTAAGCTCTATGAATCCTTCTGGGAGTCCGTTAAGGCCTGTGACCTCTCTGAAGAATGAGATACACAGGACTATAAAGGAAACAAAATACAATGAAATACAACTGTCAAATTTTAAAAGCATGAACTGTGACATGGTAAACATGTTGTTGGTTTTTTTTTACTAATTGAATACAAAGATTTAACAGCAGCTCCAATAATAACCACACTTTCAAATAGGGATGAATATAAACGACTTTTTAAAAAATCTATAGGGGGTCCTGGGTGGCTCAGGTGGTTGAGTGTCCAACTCTTGATCTCAGCTCAGGTCTTGATTTCAGTGTTGTGAGTTCAAGCCCCACACTGGGCTCCAGTGGCAGATTTCACACTGGGCATGGAGCCTACTTAAAAAAAAATCTGCAAACAACTGTAATGTGATGTGATATTATCTGTGATTTCCACTGGCAAAAAAGTCACAGGTATTGCCAAGGCTTCTGTGTTTTGTGACCTGTACTCTCAATTAAGGGCAATGCTAAATTTCAGTTGGATGTCAGTAACAGTAAAGATGTCATTTTTGTATCTAGTATACTGAGTTCTATCCATGCTTGCAAATTACAGGTTAAAAACCTCCATTTTTGAAGAACATCACATGAATTCTAAAGATCCTTTAGCCTGGAAGAATCTTTGATCAACCTGATATAAGTTTAAGGGAATGGAAAGGCTGTATATATATTGACGGAGGCCTCTGAGTTTCAAAAATAGAATGGTTTATAAATCAGTAGTATTTTATGCATTATAATGAAAAAGAACATGCAGATACTATGTAGGTTTTTTTCTTGCTGAGAAAATCAGGACCTTCAAGTCTCTCCTACCCTTACAATCAACCCCTCCAGGCAACTCCTGCTTTCTCCATAATTCTCTTGATCTACTTCTGAATGTTTGCATTTTCTAAAGTGCTGTGTTTTTCATGAAACATTCATGGCTACTGCTCTAATGGTTACCGTCAGTAATTACTGGCACAGGGGTGAGGTCAAGCAACTTTCCTTTTCTTTCTTTTTATTGTCAAGTAGAATTCTGCTCTGTGGAATCCTACCACAATCTGTTTATCCATTGCCCAACTGAAAGACATCCCGGTTACTTTCAATATTTGGCAATTATGAATACAGAGGCTACTGATGTTTGCATTCTCTGGGTCTATCTTCAGTCTTGGGCCTTAGTCCGGGCCTTGGGTTGACTTTTCCTCAACATTTCTGCCCCGTCTTCCCTGTGTCAACCGAAACATGCTCTTGATCTGTTGCAGATCTCCAGCTGGTATCAGTATGGGATACTGGGCCCAGTGGGGTTTCCGTCCCTCCTCCAGAGGCTTAAGGCTTTTGTATATGAGGGAAGAATCTGGGTTTGTAGGTGAGATTTTGTGCCTGTTCCCAGGGGAAGCCTCTCACTACCTGCACACCTGAGGAACCAAGGGGTTATCTGTCTGGTCCACTTCCCTGCCCCTGAGCTTTCTACTGAACACTGAGCAGAGGCCCCAGGGGGAGAACGTGTGGGGAGTGCATTTTCTCCTTGTGCCTGTGCTCCCACTTATTGTCAATTAGACTGCTGACCTTCATTTGACTTTTAAGGATTCATTTACGATTTTAAATGCTTTCTTCTTCCTCTTCATGCTTTAAGTTTTTTTTTTACTATTATTCTTAGTTGTGGTAAAACATGTATGACGTGAAATTTGTCATCCTAACTATTTTTAGGTGTACAGTTCAGAGGCACGAAGGACATTCACACGGTTTCACAACCATCACTACTATCCACCTCCTGTTTAATATCATACTATTTTTGAAGTTTCAACTACCTGAATTTTTAAGGAAAGCTTGTGTCATTACTTTATACTAAAATTAGAACTTAGCATAAATAGAGGATAAAATAAAAAAATAAATACAATGAAAACAAAACAGTGTTACTGGACTTCTAAAAGCTTTACATCTGAAGCCTACTCTTCATTAAAAAGGGAGATTTAGGTGTATTAGAGAGGTGTTACAAACTAGCACCAAACTGAAACTTTCTCCTTGCTTTAGTGAGAAACACCGAAAGGGAACAGATGCGAAGTCTGAAGGTTTAATTCAGTACATATCCATATGCCACCCAAAGTCATCCTGCATAAAACCAGTCATCGATCCCACACCTTCAGAAACACTGCTTTAGCCTAAGTCCCCTCCAGTCTTCACATTAATACATTAACTTTAGAGGTTCAGGGCTAGCTCTGCTGGCAAAGACAGCCTAGAGGAGGAAAGAGATTAAGGAGAAAAATTACTCCCCACTTCCAGCCCTATTTTTAAAATGGTAAAATGAAACAAAGATAGTGATGATACATGAGCAAGGAAATCCTAGAAGACCAGAAGGCTATAAAAGATAGTAGGCATGAATATGGCAGGGCTGATACCAATCAGGTAAATACCCAGGTAAACAATGCACATACATTTGTAAACCAGACTCTGATTAAACAACAAGTTTGTTCAACAAATAGTTACCGATCCTCTGCTTTATGACAGATAGCGTGTGGCATCCTGGATTGTTCTTGATCGGTGCCGGAGTAACCTCCGAAATACGTATCTGCATAAGAGCTGGAGACTATGTCTGCCATTTCAACTTCTCCTTCTACCATCATGTAGTACCGTACTCAAGGCTCAATAAACGTTTGGGGCTCACTAGAGCCCTTGGTATTCCTAGAAGAGAATCCTCAACATGGAACCCTGGGCAGTTATCTAATCTAGTCTCCCTTCACATTCAGAAATCTCTTCTACATCATCATGACAAATATTTATCCAGTTTATGCTGACTGCTTCCAGAGCTGTGGCCCTCACTAACTCTCACGGTAGCTCATTCCTCTCCGGAACCCACTAATATAAGAATGTTTCTGCTCACAGCCAGAGAAAATGGGCTTCCCTGAAGCTTCCAGCCACGGGTCCTAGTCTCTGTAGATGAACAAAGACGGCATTTTTCTTCCTTCCAACATCTGGAGGCTCATATTATATTTATCTTAAACTCCCCTTTGCCAAGTTTATGGTCTGCAGTTCAAAAAAACTGTTCTTAAAAGCCGAATTGTTTTCTACCAGTTTTCCACTGGACAGAAGATTATCTAAAAAAGAGTGCCTAAAACTTGCCATGATGCTTCAGATAGAGTTTTACCAGAGAGAATGATAGGCTATCACCCTTCCCGCTCTTCAGACCTAGCAGTGTGCACTGTTGTTTGTTTTACCCACACCGCACTTGTACTAAGTTGGATGGTGTTCCTCCCAATTTCATGTCCTCCCTGGAGTCTAAGAATCTTACCTTATTTGGAAGTAGAGTCTTAAAAGATGTCATTGCTTATGTTAAGATGGGGTCCTACTAGAATAGTAAGGGCCCTTAATCCAATGTGACCTGTGTCCTTATTAGAAGACAAGAGACAGAGTCAGATGCAGCGGAGGGTGAACACCATATGACAACGGAGACAGAGACTACAATGACACATCTATAAATCAAGGAATGTCAGGGATTCCTGGATGCACCAGAAGGTAAGAGAAAGGCATGGAACAGAGTCTCCCTGTCAAGTCTTCAGAGACACAATAGCCCCCACCAACACTTTGACTCCCAAAGTCTATCTTTCAGAACTGTGAGACAGTGAATTTCTGCGGTTTGAAGTCACCCAGTTTGTGGGAACTTGTTAGAGCAGACTTAGGAGAGTAACACAGTATTTTTGTCTTCAACATAGATACTCTGCTTAGATAATATACTCAGGGATCCCCCTCACCTTTTTTCCTTCTAGTAATTCATCACCACCGAAGCACTTTTCTCCATCATGAATCTCTATAATGGGCATTAGTTCAGTGTGCCTGCCCAGCATCATCTATTTTCATTTCTCTGGTAGCAACAGATCATTGATTATGTCTTGGGCTAATTCCTTGGGCTCATTAAACACAGTTGACAGTGGACTATTAGTCAAGATGTCCTGTTCTTTCCCAGAACATTCTCTCTCTCTCTCTCTCTCTCTCTCTCCCTCCCCTGCTGGGAATCCTGAGCCATGACCATAGCGACACAAAGATGGAAAAGAGCTAGAGTTGGTTCATCCCAGTAGTGGGCTATCCTTTCCAAGGTCTTATTTGTCAGCATTTCCTTCAGTTCCATGAACTCTTCCATCAACTACCCAAGGAATTCCTTTCTGCTTAAATTAACCAGAATCAGTTCTATTTAATTTAGTTAGGGAATGCTGATAAATTAGAAAACTGAAGCTCTGGATTTTGTTCTGTTTTCTTTTATTATTTATCTTATTTTGCCTTACAACTATTAGTAGGGTGAAATTTCAGTTTCACTCAATTCCCTCCCACAAAAGTCCAAATGATTAGCTCAAAAATACCTTGAGGTACAACTATCTATAATGGATTTGTTATTGTTATTTGCAAAGGCTATGTGTTTCAGTCCAAGAAGAGGAAGCTGATAGAACACTTAAAATAATGCATAGTTCACGTGGACTACTAGCAACCTTTTTATTTGCACACTAAGGATGGCAAAAATAATTTATTAACTGCAATACCCAAGAAAAGTTTCCCCATAATATTTAACAAACATGATGTACCTAACAATGAAACAAAAATTCTTAATATATAACATAACCAGCAGTTGTGCCAATAAGGTTATGCTAAAATGTCATCTCCCTAGGTTTTTCTTATTTCTTTTATTTTATTTTTTAATTTAGAGTAAAGGAGAGAGAGCATGCACATGGCGGTGGGGTGGGGGAACAGGGAGAGGTAGAGAGAGAGAGAGAATCTTAAGCAGGCTCCAAGCCCAGCACGGAGCCCAATACAGGGTTCAATCTCACAACCAGACCCTGAGATTATGACCTGAGATGAAATCAAGATCTGATGCTTACCCAACTGAGCCACCAAGGCGCCCCTCCCTAGGTTTTTCTAAAAATTGCTGAATATTTCCATAGTGCCAGAATGGTTCTTTTTCCCTCTTGGCTGTTCATTTTAGTTCACATAATTAAAAACTATATCTTATTCTTTCTCTATTATATATTTACCAATATGACTGTTTATTTGAAATTCAAAACCATGCTGGTAAAGAGTTAAAATTGCACTTCGATAAATACTTCAGTGATATAAAAGAGTACCTTAAAACTTCCTTGGCCTTTTAAGAATTTAAGATCGAAATAGATCTAGTGGTAATAAATGTCCTACTTATTTCTGTCATTTTTTTATTTTTTTAACTCATTATGCTAGAATATATATTCCCCCATGTTGGGAAGTACCTATGGGAAAACCAATTTTTAATCTTGACATGTTCACCTCACTCATCACAAGTAGATTATATTTTATAGTAGCTTAAAAGCCGGCTTTAAAAATGCAATGATGTTTATGTTACTAAACCATTTAGATGAATGAAAACAGAATAAAATATTTTTTACTCAAAGCTATTTATCATGGCTGTTAACATTCTTCTGCTAAACTGTGGTATGTGCCTGTGACATCTTGTCACTGTGATTTACATAAAGATTTAAACATAGATGAGAAGGAATCCTTAGTCTATTACTATACTAATTCTCAATGTAAGACCACATTTTATCTTAGAAAACAACTGCATTTAGAAGTCTTCTGTGGGGCGCCTGGGTGGCTCAAATGGTTAAGTGTCTGCCTTCGGCTCAGGTCATGATCCCAGGGTCCTGGGACTGAGTCCCACATCAGGCTCCCTGCTCAGCAGGGAGTCTGCTTCTCACTCCCTCTCTGTTCCCCCTGCCTGTGCTCGCTCTCTCTCCCTCTCTCTCTCTCTGTCAAATAAATAAATAAAAATAAAATCTTAAAAAAAAAAATAAACAAAAGTCTTCTGTGGCTATGGCCCCAACAAGGACTGTAGAATTTTTAAACAAATATAAAGATTTAATGAATTAACCTTTCTGGAATATTTTGCTAGCTGCCAACATGTAGAAATTTGTAGACATTAAGAATTGTTTGTGGGATGCCTGGCACCTGGGTGGCTCAGTCACTTAAATCACTGCCTTCGGCTCGGGTCGTGATCCAGGGTCCTGAGATCAAGTCCCCTATCTGGCTCCTTGCTCAGAGGAGAGGCTGCTTCTCTCTCCGCCTCTGCCTGCCATTCTGCCTACTCGTGGGCTCCTGTATGTGGGTGCTCTCTCTCTTTCTCTCTCTCTCTCTGACAAATAAATAAATAAATAAAATCTTAAAAAAAAAAAGAATTGTTTGTAGCATAAATCTTAGCCTTCATGTCCACTAGTTTACTCTGTGGATGTAGGACCAGTAGTCAGCAAGGTCACCTGTGATCCAAGGGATAAGTCATTAGGTATTAGATAATAATACCAAATAATAATAACTTACATAATGACAGATACTCCTGACATTTTGAGAAAACAGTGATCCTATGACCAAATGTCTAATGTAAGAAAATATATTAATGTGTTTCTTTAACATTTATTTGGGATTTTTTAAAGATTTTATTTATTTGAGAGAGAGTGAAAGAGAGAGAGAGAGCAGGGGAAGAGTAGAGGGAGAGGGAGAAGCAGACTCCCCACTGAGCAGGGAGCCCAATGTGGGGCTCAATTCAGGCTTAATGCAGGGCTCAAACCCAGTACTCTGGGATCATGACCTGAGCCAAAGGCAGACACTTAACTGACTGAGCCACCCAGGTGCCCCAACAAATGTTTATCTGCAATAAAACATAAATCTCAGTGTCTATCCATCCAGTGTAATGACATATAATTAAGGATGAAAGCTAATATACATTGGTTTCTGTTAATCATGAAGATTCAGATCCATTCAGTAGTGGAGAGGGGAGAATTCTCTAGACTTCAACCATGGCTTGGATGAAATAAAACCATGACTACAACATTTTTCTTTAGGGCTGAATAGTAACGAAGTGTTGTAGTGGCCCCTTCTCGTTTATCTGCCTAATATAGAATCTTACTTCTCCCCAAAAGAAACTCCTACCTTTCAATAGGAAAACATATACCAACCAACCTATATAATCCTTCTGGCCACTGTGATTGGTAGACTAGGCTCTTACCTAACTGGAGCCAGCAAGATATGAATTAGGATTTCTGAAAAGAGCAGTTTCTTCGTTCTTCTGCGACAGCTATGAGAAGATTCTCCCCTTCACTGGATTTGAGCCTGAGAGAATAAAGCCCTACAAGCTTCTGGCAGCCATCTTAGATGGCTCTCCCAAGGAGAGACCCTGTCAGAAATAGAGCCAACACTCAGGAAGGGGAACTAAGAAACTGCAATGGGTTGGGGGGACACCTGGGGGTGGCTCAGTCAGTTAAGCATCTGCCTTCAGCTCAGGTCATGATCCCAGAATCCCGGAATCGAGCCCTGCACTGGGCTCCCTGCTCTGTGGGGAGTCTGCTTCTCCCTCAGCCCCTCACCCCACTCATGCTCTCTCACTCTCTCTCAAATAAATAAATAAAATTAAAAAAAAAAAAAGTCCAACAGGAAAAGAAGGAACTTGTCACATGGTATAGACCCTAGATCAGGTCCTACTTAGAGACACAGTTCCCTCCTGTACCCAGGTACGTAATTATGAATACTTTTTTTTTCCTCAAGCCACTTGAAATTAGATTTTCTGATTCTTGACAATAAAAGAATCTGAACTGATTCAAGTATAAATGATCACTTTCAAGGGCAAGGCGGAAATATGGCAGAATTAGCAATGTACAAGGACAAAGGGCGCTAGGATTCATGCTAAGATCTTTATTTGCTTATCTCCCTCAATCACAACAAAAATCATACTCATAATCTGGTATCTGACTTGTGTGATTCTCAATAGATAGGAGAAACTAGAAAGCCAAATAATTTGCCCAAGTTTTCACAGCCACCAACTAAAAAAAAAAAAAAAAGATTTGAATTCAAGTCTGTCTGATTCTAAAGGGAATGTCCTTTAAAAGTTGCCATTTGTCCTGGTTTCCACTTTTAAGTCTTTCATTACTACAAACTGATTATATATCTCCACCATAAATTACAAATAAGACAGCATACATAATACAACTTAACAACTTGCAAAGTACCTCTACTGTATATAGGTTTTTACATTTTTTATTGAATCTGAAACTCTTTTCAAGAAACCACAATGGCAACAGCATTAAACTGATTTAAAACAACAACATCACTATGACCTTTGGCATCAGAACCACCAGAAGGCCAATCTTCAATTTTCTGATCATTAATAAATGTAACCTAGTGGAAGAATATTATCCATAGTGGTATTTTTGGTTCTTAGATACCTTTCCCTAAAACTCTATTGATGTTCACCCCAATTGGGAAAAAAATGAAGATGTACTTGATAAATCTGATCATTAGGTGAACAGTTAAGTTGAACTATACAAATTCAATTACAGATCCACTGATTTTTTTTTTTTTTGCATATAGAAAACCTGGAATATAACAACTGAAAAGAGATATCCTTCAAAGAAATAAGCATTTTTAAATAAATAGAGGAAATATGGATTTAACCAAGAATGTAAGTGTGCTATTACGGTGGAGAAGGTTTGAACAGAAACTTGGAAAAAATGCAGACTCAGCTGAAATGATGCAGTGACTGCTGAACTTGAGCAGATCACTTCTTAATCCTGAATCCCCCAACACCTCATCGGTTAGAAGAAGACATCAGATGACTTCATCGCTGACATACCTTCCTAACCTATGATGCACGCCACGGCCCTTTTCCCCCTCCTTTTGCTCACCATGACCTTTCTGACTCCCTACACTCTCTGCTCCCCCTTCCTGGACAGTAAGCATGTAAATTCCCGCACCAGAAGCACGGATAAGACCACCACCATCCATATTTAATCGGCACCTCCACTTTAAAAATATTTCTTTTAATCCTATCATGAACTCTACGGGAAAAAAGAAAAAATTATCACCATTTCAAAAATGAGGAACTGGAGCTCCGTGAAGTTAAAAAGAAGTCCATCTAAAGTCACATAACTACTAAGCAGAAGGGCCAGATTTGGCTGCAAAGTTCTTGATCCGAAACGGCTATACCTCTTTCCTCATAATGGGTGGTTAGATTCTGCTTCATCAGTTGGTGTTTTCCAAATATATCAAGTGATTCTCAAGCCTGGTCACAGCAGTGGTTCACACCAAAACTGCTAAAATCAGGCTTCGCAACCTAGAAAACTGACATCTCTGTTTTGGTCAGTGGGGTCCCAGACCAAT
Organism: Mellivora capensis; assembly: GCA_004024625.1. Classification (NCBI taxonomy): domain Eukaryota; kingdom Metazoa; phylum Chordata; class Mammalia; order Carnivora; family Mustelidae; genus Mellivora; species Mellivora capensis. Next base: position 78,349 of record PISX010005621.1, on the reverse strand, counting down.
GTCAAGTAGCCTCATGTGCCTGTGCACCACAGGCTGCTGTCAGCACCCGTGACTGGGCTCCCGATGACAAGCAGCGCGGCGCTTTTACCTTCTTCAAGAAGACAGACTCTAAATCACAAAATGAGAAAGGACTGTATCAGTATCAGCTTAGTCCAGTATTCTGATTCTAAATGACATCACATAATACATTTCCCAGAGATAGAAGAGACATGCTATTTATAATGAAGGCTGGAAGCCTCAGGAGATGTTCTGGGCTATTCGTTTCTTTAAGATGAACAAGCATCTATAAACAAAAGTAAAACCTTCCACAGGCAGGTCGCCTATTTCATGCATTGCTATCGCTCATCCTTAATGATAATAACTATAATGAAATAAAAAGAAGAAACCCTCTTTGCCTTTGCCATAGCATAAATTTCAAATCCTGCTTTTGCTGTTGTTGTTCTTAAGTTGGACGGGAGCAACATACAGCATTTGATAAAATTCTCTGCCCTCGCGCTACCTTTCTTTCAACTGGGATGATAACTGACATGCCACAATGACCAGCAAGTTTAAGTAATGGAACTGCTATATTAATTCATCTGTCCCTAAATAAGGCGTATGTATGACCTAACGTGCGGAACAACAAAAATGCTCAGTTCTATAATCTTTCTACTAATCACCTCAAAATAGTGACATGGCTTGCTCAGTCTTTGCTGCAAACATGATTAGGACAGAATTGATTTCAAATTCTGCTTCCTTCTAACCATCATATCAACCGTCCCACTGCCTTCTTCCACCAGGACTATCAGCAGCACATAAGGGCACACATCTATTCAACAAGTGAACTGCAGGGAAGGGAACCATTTCTCCTTGTTCAGATGTCAAACAAAATCAATAACCACTTCCTAAAGAAAGAAAAAGGGAGACAAGAACTGACCTCTTTCACCTCAAATTGCTCACGACCTCTTTGTCTAGTCTATACAGACATCCGTGTAACCTTCCCCTCTGAATGTTTGTGTTTAGAAGTCTTTTCAAGAATTATGCTGTATCTCTATAATTGCTCCAAATTTCATGAAAATGAGTAACCACCCTGTTTTCAGATACAGTTTTAAAGATGTGTATAAAATATATGTATATTCTCTGAATGACCTTAGTTTTGAAACTGACTGCTATGCACATGGCAGTCTGACCTTAAAGATGACAATAGTCCTGGTACTCACAACAGGACTTGCTACCGTTGCATTGACAAATGCTTGCTGAATTTCTAATACATGATTCTCATTGGTTCAAATCATAGCCGTGAGCTTTTATATAGTCCAATGACAGGTGCACTCCACCAACACCAGTTTTGTTCACACTGAAGTTCTATTTTCCTTGGTTCTTTCACTATTCCCCTGGGAAAGAGGAAGCCTTCCTAACAGCAACTGAATGAACAACTGAGAAACAACTCAAACATGCAACCAGAGACACTGAGGTTGACTTTGTGGGAAACAAGCGCCCTCCCACTGCCTTTGTGCAAGAGAGACACTAATCTCTGCTCCACATAGAAGCAGGGAAGAGCTGTTTGTGTCTGTACACACAGGAAAAAAGGGAGGGATTACTGGGTCCTCCAGAGACTTAGCAGGAGTCTGAAGTCTCTTCTGCTACAGAAACTCCTGAGGGACTGAGGGATGGCCATGGCCAGGAGTGAAGGGAATGGTTATTAGAACAAGAAAGGAAGTAAGCAGCCCTAATGATAATCTCTGTAGAATGAATTGTGGTATCAACTAACCAAACACCAAACAATGGGGGGGGGGGGGCAAGGAGAGAAGGTCAAATAGTGACCAAATCTCTTTAGTTCTTCTAGACCTCCTTGTGAAAATGACAAAGCTTTTATCTAGTAAGTGTTCTGAGTTCCTGCATACGCGTGGTATTAGAACTGTTCCCTGATCTTACTACATTCATGAATGTAAGCTATTGCTCTTTCTCTCTAGGCAAGAGTACTGTGCTACAAGCTAGAAAGGTTTGTTTCTCAATACATGCCATGCTGGCAATTTAAAATTGGAACTCAATACATGAAAAGTATATGGGATTCTTACCTTCTTGTGTTGATGTCTACATATACTAAGGTTTCACTTTGGAACATTTTATGAAACTTCTAATAAACATTCATCTAACAATTTTTTCCTCTGATTCTGATCAATCCCTCACTACATGAAAAAAATTACTAGTTGTAATTAATCTTAATTAATTTTAATTTAAAAAATTTTAATTATATACGTTAAAGAGCAATTACCAAACCAGTTCAGTGGAAAATACTGTAGCTGAACAGTTCTATAACTTGTTTTCATCAAAAATGTTTACTCGGTTCATATGTATACTATACAACCTATCATTGTTGACATTCCCAATACATGTTAGGAATTGTTTTCAAGGCTGAAAAGAAGTTCTGCTGAAAGGAAACCTCTTCAATTTCCTTAAAACGAGTGTTTTTGAACATGGAGCCATTTTGCAAAGAAAGCCTCTTAGTATTAACTACTCCTACTAATTTTCAAGATGAATTCCAATAGCAATACGTGAAAGTATCCTAACAAGAGTTGCTTTTATTTCAAAACATGTCTTGTGATAAGGCAGGGTTTTTCAAATTCAGCCCTACTAAGATTTGGAGTCGGATAATTCTTTATTGTGGGAGACTACCCAGTGTGTTGTAGAATGTTAACAACATCCCTGGCCTCTGCCCACAAGATGCCTGAAGCACCCCCATTCCCAAAAAATGTCTCCAGATGTCGCCAGTGTACCCTGGGGGGAGGGAGGGGCAAAATCACCCCTCACTGTTCTAAGCCTATCAAGAAGACACCCTGAGGTAACAGGTGATTTCTCTTCTTCCATATTGACTAACATTTCTTTCTCTCTCCTGTAGTTCTGTCTCATCAAGCCATTTCAGCACTTTTTTAAAAATGCCTTTACCTTAGGACAGCAAAGATTTCACTGAATATTTCTTAAAGCATACCAGGGCTTAGGAAACAATCTTCCTGGAAAATTATTGTCAAATATGCTTCTGAGGACTAAGAACCAGCCCAAGGATACAATCCTATTTCCAATGCAAGAGATGAAGGATAGACAGGGAAGGGTTTTCTCGTTTCACATTAAATTTAACATTTTATAAATGAAGACTTCACCTCCACATGCTCATATGCTGTTCAGGAGCCTAAATTCTGCCTTTGGGGGGGGGGGGACACCCAAATCAATTTGTGCAATAATCACTCCTCCTTGACCTCCAAACAAACAAACAAAACCAAGCAAACATATAAGGTTATGTTGTATCTGTACAGCACTCCAGGGAGAACAGAATTGATGGCTAACCTTAACTACATGTTCTAACAATAATCAATGGAAAATTAAAAAAAAAACAACAACATAGTAAAAGAAGGAGAAACTGACAGCATTAAGTCTTTATTCCAAGTCTCTACCTTTCAGATATCCAGAATCATGGACATATTTCAAAAGGTTTATCTCAATAGTTACTGTACTGGAAACTGAGAAAGCCACTGTCACATGGAATATGAGGACGTGCTCTGACCATGAAGCTTGTTGTCCTTTCCGCTGTATCCCTCCACAGGTCAGTGATCACCCAGCAAGACAGCCCATGCCGTGATCCTCATTACTTTTCTAGAGTTCTCCCTTCCCTTCATCTGCAGCTGCCCCTCCAATTTGGATGCAGGAACTATTTCTGGTGGTTGCACAATCACCTCAGAGCCCAGCCCTCTTAGAAATCCGCAGACAGTAGGTAAGTTCTCACTCTTCCCTTTCTGAGTCCTTCCATAGATGGTACAGGTTTCCAGAGTCACCTTCATCCTCATTTCCCCGTATCTGGTAAAGTCTCTCTAAAAATATGGCAACGGCGAGAGAGCAATAGAAAGCTGGATGGAGTCTGAGAAGGCGCAGACGTGGTAACAGATCCCAACCCCCCCATCTCCCGGTTTCCGATCCTGTGTGCTGAAGACGCTTCTTCCCTTCTTGCGGTTGGTGGGTGAAATTTTTCCGAGTCAAAGAGGCGTTTTTGCATAAGGCTTTTTGCATTAGACGCTTGTTTGTTTTATTAATCTGGTCTTATTTTCTTTTTAAGTTATATTTACATGTGGGAAACTCAGGGAAGATCCCTGCTCTCGAAAACCCATGAGTGCTGGCCACTCTGCCGGGCTTCTGGGTCCCAATGGCCATTTGGAGCCATCGTGCTTCCGGAGTCCGTGGGGCAGCATCACCGCGTCACCTGCAGGGGCAGCAGAGTGAACTGCGGACCCCCGGAGTGACGCCCCAGGTAGGGAACTGAGGCTGGAGCCCCTTTGGCCGCCGGGACTCCTGGGATTCCCCCTCCCCCGCACAGAAGGGACGGCCGCCTCCTCGGGGTACCAAATCAGAGCACAAGACTGGAGCCAGGTTCGGGGTGTGCGGGGGACCGGGAAGAGATTAGAAAGGTGCATCAATGGACGAGCAAGGAATGTGACCCTGGGGAAAGGAGATAGAAGAGACGTAGGAAAACACGTTTCCCTTAATCCCCTCCCCGTGCCGCCTGTGGATCCCAGGATCTCCTCGTCATGGAGACAGACTGCAGCAACAGACGCGACCCTGGGCTGGCAACACGCACACACTCGCGCACACACGCCCCGCCGCGAGTTGCATGCTGCAGACTTCTGCCTGACTTCCCAGCCCTAAGCACCTTACCTTCCGGGCGAGACCACGGATTCCTACCGCCCAGAACCGACACCACCCCTCCTCTCCGCCCCCTGCAATACACACATTCCGACTTCAGACTGCACTCGGAGGAGGCCGGGAACCACTTACGGGAAGCCCAGGCAGTTCCCATGTAAATAACTGCCCTCCCGGCTGCCTGATCTGTCCAAATCTACTAGCTCGCCCCGAACAAGCAAGCGGCCCTGCGACCAAGCCAGGCAGAAAGAGGAGGAAGAGCCCGGGGTGCAAATGAACCTCAGAGAACCGCTACTAAGTATTCAGGGGACCACACGTAGCCTCCAAGCCCTTCCCGAGCCTTCTGGCTCCACCAGCAGCCGGGTTCCTCCATCCGATCTCTTCACCGCTGCCTTCCTCCTCCTCACCCAAATCCCTCAACGATTTTCCCGCTGGCCCTTCCAGGCCACTTTCTGCATCCATCTCTCTCCAGACGGTTCCCAACAGTGGCCTCGCATACTCATTCCAAAGACCTTGATTCAAGGCTGCCTCGCACCATCCTTATATCGCCCTGGACCTGGCACTAATTCCCCCAAATTATCCGGGTCCACTCGTCTTCTCCGGAACCTCCTGTCCCTTCCACCAGCGTCCTCTGCTCTCGTCCAAATCCGCTTTTCACGCGCCCCACTTTCCATCTCTGCCGCTCCGACCAGGACACGCTCACACCCCACCCCTCCGGAGGACACGCTCACGCCGCTCCCACCCTAACCCCCGGAGACACCCCGCTTTCCCTCTGCGGCTCTGCTCGGCCGGGCACCCGGACCCAAACCTAGCCTCCCCATCCCGCACCAGCCCGCTCCCCGCCTGCCGGGTCCTTTCCCCTCACCTCGCGGTCCTTCCCCTCTGCCCAAGTCGGCCCCCTCGGCCCCCGCCAGTCAGTTCAGCCCTCCTGCTCTGCCGGTCGCCCCGGCTCGAGCATCCCGGTGGCCGCCCGCTCTCAAATTGGCCAAGCGGCTCGCTGAGGCGCCGGGCATTCGGGGCAGCGGCTAGCCGCGCCTCCCGCCAGCCAGACCGGGCACCCCGGGCGCAGAACCTTCGTCCCACCGCCCAACCACCTCACAAACTTACTTGCCGGTCGCCAGGAGGGGGCTGCGGTGAGCGGCGGCGGGCCCCGCGGCGGCGAGTGCGCCCCTCTCGGCGGGGCTGGGCGGCGCGGCGCCCGCGCTGCGCTCCTGCGGCCGCGCGGTGAATGGGCTCAGCCTGACGCAGCCCGGCTCTGCCCGCGCCGCCGCCGAGGCCGCCGAGCGCTTCCACACATGCTCAGTTTTTGCCTGCGTGGACGCTACCAAGAGCGAGCAGCGGCGGGGGGTGGGGGGAGCAGGCGGAAAGCAGCCACCAACGGGCGGCTGCGAGCCGGAGAGTACCACGTTGGAAGCCAGGGAAGAAGACGGACGACGCGCCGCTAAAAATAGCTCCTGCGGAAACTGCGGCTCCGGCTTAAAGCGCCCCTTCCCGCGCGCGTCCCCGCCGCCCGGAGCTCCGGAACCTGCGCTCGCTGCCGCGGCGGGGACCGGAGCGCGCGCCCAGTCCGGCCCCTGCCCGCACCTCTCAGAGTGCCTCCTTCCCAGGCCCCGGGGCTGCCCGCACCGCTGGGGAGTTGGGGGGTGGGGGGTACTCTCGCCTGCCGGGCAGCCCAATTTCAGGTGTCGCCAAAGACACGGAGGAAAGTTGGGCTAAAGCGAGGAAAAAACTCCGCCACAACGAAATTGGCTCCGATTTCTGGAAATAAATCATTTTAGGGGGTTGCTTGGATTTGTTAGGAGGAGGAAAGGGCGACGTTCAGCATCCCAGAAAGCTGCTAACCTGTAAACTTCTTTTCCGGGCGTTTATGACTCCGTGGCATATTCGCTGACACCCATCCCGATCTTTCTGGTTTTGTTGTTCTTTTCCGAACCGTAATTTCTTTGCCCCATGTTCTACCTCCAATCTTCCTCCTCCAACCCGGCTTTAAACTGCACAAAGAAACGGGCGCAAACTGGAGACGGGTAGATTCTGCTGGCGGAACTGAACTGGAACCTGGCCATTTGGTGACTGTGCGCAGCCAGGGTTCCGTCGGTCCCGTTGCAGAGCTCGCCCCGATGTCTCTTCCTTGGTCTCCTGAGCATTCAACACTTACAGCCTCATGAACTCTCAAAGCCACCGATCCTGCAAATTAACTATTTCCCCGCTATTAATTTTCAGTATATTCTACCTTAATTCCGGATAATATACTTTTGAAATTTTTCCACCTTTAAACTGCAACTTAACAAATGTTTCCAATTCCCGCCTTTTTCATTCACCTCTCACAACTACCCTATAAGAGAATCATTATTTCAGTTTGACAGATAAAAACTTTGCCGTTCAGAGATGCACATCTTTTACCTGGAGTAATACTGTAATGTTGAACCCAGAGTCAGCTAAACTAGAAATTCCTGTGGTTTCTGCATAACCTACTACCCAAAATTTATACTTTTACCTGAGATAAAGGCTCAGGAAATTTAAGAATAATTCTCCGTAGAGTGCTAATAATTGAAAAATGCTGATCAGAAGCTTTGTGGGTTTTTTGGGTTTTGTTTTGTTTTGTTTTGTTTTTTGTTTTTTGTTTTGTTTTGTTTTGTTTTTACTTATTTCTTTCTGGGCATTTGTAGTTTAGATTTCCATGTGTTCTGTGGAAAGTGACATGTTACATTTTTATTTATTTATTCAGAGAATTTACTGAGACCTTGTAAGGGCAATGTTTTCACTTAGAATGTATTTTATAATATCATCTTTGCTAAGGCTACTTTCTTTTGCTGTTGTTACAAATTAGTGAGGTTTTGCTAACCCCGCTGATTAACTTGGGTATGTTTTTCTTAGAACTGTAGTGGTATAGATCTGTTTGAGTAAAAGTTGTTGTCTTCCCTCCTGAGTATCCTCCCCTTCCCACTGAAAATTCAGTGTTATGTCCAGCCCCAAACAGATGATCAATTAATGTTTGATTTTTACTTGATAGTTTTTAGCTCCTTAAATCATTCTTCCTTTAAAGGATGTCTCCAATAGATGGCATCTCCAGGATTAGAGGCACTTTGAAATGACACCATTTTCCTAATGTTCCATGGGTGATTCACTGGGAAGATGAAAATAGAATTTCCGTAGGGCATCCATATAACTCACCCATTCCTTTCTGTAGGCAGTGAAAGAAGATGAAAAATATATTTTATCTTTATCCCGGTTGTTCTCCTTCTTTCTCTCTCAATAATTAATCCTAAAGTGGTTGGGATTGACTGAGTATCTTTATGCTATAACATGACACTAAACATGATCATGAACTGGGCAGATTATGACTTGAAAGTTTAGATTTTGATTTCCCACCTAAATATGTAATTCGAAAACATGGCATACAGGACTCTTAATAGCAAAGGACAGGAACTCGGCTCTAACTAACCTAGGCAAACAAAGGAAATGCACTGGGGCACATACCTCAGAAGTACAGGGGTGACAGGACCGAACCATAGCTTAACAGCATCAACAAGAATAGGTTTCCCTCTCTCACTTGGTGTCAGCGGTGCTTTCTGTGTTGATTTCATTCTCCATCAAACTGTGTCCAAAGTGCAGTTCCAGCCCTACACAGCTGACCAAGTTTTCAATCTTACAAAGAAAGCAAACCTTGTACTCTGATGAGCCGATCAATCTTTGACAAAGGCCTCTGGTTGGATGCCCTGGGTTGCACGCACACCCTTGTGCTTCCTCTGGGGGAAGAAACCTCTCAAAAGGAAAGTATCCAGTCAGCAGCAGAAGGGGTAGGGGATGCTTGCAAGATAGAAATAATAGATAGCCACCACAGCTATGTTTCTTCATAGGCAAAAAAAGACAGCAAGCTCCTGGTGGGATATCCATTGGTTTGAGTTATTCAGAAATGAGAAAAAGAATAATAAAGCTTTGAAGTGATTTTTCCTATCTCCTTTTAGGTTCAGATGCTTTGATTTGCCTGCCTAAGGGTAGCAGTTAGTCTGCTTTTTATTGCCTTTTCATCTTTATTTCAGGACCCTGGTTGTTTCCAAAGTACTGCCACTCATTAAAGTTCTCAAATGAGCCCCAGTCAGCTGAGGCCCCCAGTCCACAATCTGTCTCTATAGGAAAAGGACATTTCCTATATTCTTTTTTTAATTGAAGTATAATTAATACACACTTTTCTATTAGTTTCAGGTATATAATATATTGACTCAATATTTTCCATATTCTTAAAGCTCATTCTTTCTTTTTTGATTTCATATACTTGATCATTATGTAAACCATTTGGTAATAGTGGGCCTTTTCTCTTCTGCCTCCAGTCTGAACATATGGGGGAAATGCTGTTCTTCCTATAATAAACGTATTATGTCTTTCATAATACATTATACAATAATGTATATATAATACAATACATAATACAAATAATTATTTACATAAATGATTGTTACCCTTTTTCTCTTTACTTATCCCCAAATCCAAGCAATTCTACTGTTAAATCTTATAATATTTGTATATGAATAAATGAATGTGATCTATAAGTTATTTCATTTAAGGCACATTTTATAGTTATAGTAAAATCATCAAATCCGGATCTTTTCCTTAATTTCTTCCTCAGCAACTTTTGGCATATGGGCTTCTAGGAACTCACAACATTTGTCACAGCACACCTTCTTAATCCACAGCTTTAATTATTCCTCCTTTCTTTGCCTAGTTCTGTTGCTATATTTTAACCTAACATTCTTTGCCTTCTTTTACAGTACTCTCCCATTTGTTTTAGTGATATACACGCCTTGTTTTCCTCCCCCACTGAACCAAGTTCATGGAGGATTGGGAATAGGGTAGATTTATATATGTGTGCATTTTTATTGTTTTCAGTTTTCAATAGATGCTTGCTGAAGCATTAACAGATTATAAGGGAAGGTGAATATTTAGACCTGAAACAGGGAGACTCATGGGGCTAGCATTAAACCCTCTGGTTTCAGGAAGTGAAAAAAAAAAAAAAAAAAATGGCCAGGGCTGTTGCTAGAGGTAGGATAGAACAGGATATAGACTGCCTATTTCACCATTTTGTCTGGGGATAACTCTTTTATTTTTTTTTAAGACGTTATTTATGTATTTGACAGACAGATCACAAGTAGGCAGAGAGGCAGGCAGAGAGAGAGGGGGAAGCAGGCTCCCTGTGGAGCAGAAAGCCCAATGTGGGGCTTGATCCCAGGACCTTGAGATTGTGACCTGAGCCAAAAGCAGAGGCTTTAACCCGCTGAGCCACCCAGGTGCCCGATAACTCTTTTATAACCCCTTCTTCCCTCTTTTGCTTTTTCTTATTAAATTTCTCTAACTTGGAATTTTTTCAGTACGATCTGTGCCACATCACCTAGTAGCTCTAGTTTTTTCAGATCCTAGCACTGACCACGGAGCGTATTCTGCTTCTGTTACATAGAGACAGCCCATTTTAGACTGTTGGGCACTGGGCTTCCTTTCCATTGTACTTCTTTCATACTGAACTACCTTTTAGAAAATCAGAACAAATTAAGAATTCAAAGTAATTCATAACTGGGTTCTTTAAGAGAAAGGAAATATCAAGATGGCTTCACTGAAGAGCTATTAAAAGCTTATCTTCTTGATAGCTACTTTCCCATTGTAAAGAAAAATAATTTTTAATATGGAGAATTAAGTGAGAGTAATTCAAAGCCACTAATCCCCAAATCATTTTCTCATTTTATGTATATTTTATGTATAAATGTCATAACAGATCAACTAATGATATTTACTAAAGGTATAAATGTTCATTTCCCCTCTCTCTGTACTTCAAGGCAGAAACTGCTCCCGGTGATAGTCATGGGACATTAAAAATGCTCATAGTATTTGTGAATCAAAGATGCTTCTTGACTAAAAGACTTCAGCTCTGATGGCCCTTTCCTCAGGGAAGAAGAATGTGGATAATCACATTCTTCAAATATCAGGCTGCTCTTTACTTGCCTCTAAATCTAACACAAATATTACTTAGTTATTGAACAAGCAGCAAGGTCTTGATACAGCTGCAACTCTTCACTTCTCATTGAGTGCACTGCTCTAACAACAAATGTTCTTAATGTCTGATCTCAGAAACTCAAGTATTATCAGGTACTTCTGTGTGTCTCATTCAGGGTAGACACTCACTTTACACAGTATTTATCATTCAATTGGTTATACATAAAGAAAACCAATCTAAGCTTGTTTAGACAAAAAAGAGATTTTCTGGCACATTGTTGGTGCAAAATATAACCTCTAGAAGACAGGGACATCTATCATCCTCAGAGGTGAGAAATGCTGTCATGATTCTACCCACTCCTCCCCAATATCTCTCTCTTGTGTCAGCTGTATTTTCCCACCTTGCAGACAGTCTTTCTCTACAACCTGCATAGTCCAAGAGTTTCCAGCCCTCCCCATTATATAAAGACTGAATCTATTGCATTTTTTTGGTTTTAAAATGCCAAGAAAACTTAGTGACTTGCTTTAAAAAAAAAAAAACAAAAAACCGTGAAGAAGAATAGAGAATCCTGACGGACACCAACTTAAGCAAGTGATGAAAGTTATAATTAGAGATGTCATGTGGATATATTTCCCCTCCTGATATGATGTGATAAGGGCACAATATCTCTAGGGAATTATTTCCAGAAAACTACAGTTCTGGTCCAATCACGAGAAAATACCAGACAGACCAAAGTTGAGGGACACTACAAAATACCTAAACAGGGGGTGCCTGGGTGGCTCAGTTGGTTAAGCAGCTGCCTTCAGCTCAGGTCATTATCCCAGTGTCCTGGGATCGAACTCCGCATCAGGGGAGCCTGCTTCTCCCTCTTGGTCTGCTCTGCCTATCTGTACTCTCTCTCTCTAATAAAATCTTAAAAAAAAAAAACCCTAACAAGTACACCTCAAAACTGGCCATAATGAAAAACAAAACAAAACAACAACAACAACAAAAACTAAGAAACTGTCACAAACCAAAGGAGACCTGAGACACACAGATAAAAAGAGTTGTATACCCTGGACTGGATCCTGGAACAGAAAGAGAACATTAATGAAAAAAATAAAAATAAAATCTGGAGTTTAGGTAACAATAAAGTACCAATGTTAATTTCTCAGTTTTGGCAAATGTGAGATATTAAACACAGAAGAAACTGGGTGAAGGCTGCACAGGGACAATCTATACTATCCGCACAACTTTCCCATCAATCTAAAACTATTCCAAAGTGTTATTTTTTTTTATTTTAAAAATACATTTTAAAATATAGAAAATAAAGCTAATGTTAGTCAAACAAATTTCTGGGAGAAAACCATTGTCCAACCAACTTGGATTAAGTGTCCATCCTAGACCAACTAATTGGGAGGTGCAGGCAAAGTCATCCAGCAGAAAGATGTCCCTGGGTCCCACATTTGCTCGTCTGCCATTCCCAGAGAATGGGAGACGTGGAAAGAAGTGACAGTTATAAGCCAGGCAGTTGTCCAGTTGGTAAAAACATGGAGGAAAAGCTCAAAGTCAAGGGAGTATTATATTTCATCAATTCTAAGATAAAATAACCCTCCAAGATAAAATTTAACATTTATGAAGCTGGAATGCTTCTTTCTTTTTTAAAATTTTTTAAATTAAGATTATTTATTTACTTATTTGGCAGAGAGAGAGATCACAAGTAGGCAGAGAGGCAGACAGAGTCAGAGAGAGGGGGAAGCAAGCTCCCGGCTGAGCAGAGAGCCTGATGCGGAGCTCGATCCCGGCACCCTGGGATCCCGGGATCCTGGGATCCTGGGACCCAGGGATCATGACCTGAGCTAAAGGCAGAGGCTTTAACCCACTGAGCCACCCAGGTGCCCCTGGAATGCTTCTTTCTTAATGATATTAATTATGGTTTGGATTTGGTGAAATACAGTAATTTGCCCATGAACATAATAAATCACGAGACCTAGAATTCAAACTTAACCAGTCTATTGTGTGGACTCCAAAACAAAACAAAAAAACCTTTGAATGTCATTCTTGACAGGCTTCCTTCCCTTCATATTGGCCATAGTACCATATAACACCGGTGCTAATTACGTCAGCCCAACCTGCAAAAACAAATGTGGAATTGAAACCATGACAAACTTGACCTAAGCACTTATTATTCTAATAAAATTATCACCAAGACACTATACATAGCTATAAAATTAGACGGAATTCTGGGATGTTAGGACAGACAAGGACCAGGCTTTAGATTATTTTATGTGCATTATACATGAAATGTCATAAAACTCCATTTTAGAGATCTCATTTTGATATTTCAGCTTAAAGAGCTAGAAAGAAGATAGATTTATTTTAAAAATAGATTTTCTTATCCATGTACCTCATTAGTTTAATGAGATATTATGAAACTAGGAAACATGGATATTTATTGTTTTACTCCTTTAAGACACCATAGCATGCTATTGAAATATGACCTGAAAATGAGACAAATCCTCCATCAACTCAATTCATAATCACTTCTTCCACATCAGTTATTAGCTAATGGCCATATGAGGCCCTTGTGATGTATTACAAAAAGATATAATTGGTTCCTGCTTTCGTGGTGCTTCTATTGTAGAATTACAAATGAGCTAAGACTAAAAGTTGTAGGAGCTCAGAGAGCCTATGACCAGAGAATTTCACCTGGTCTGGATGGACAGAAATGGCCTAAAGAATTGGTGCTTAAGCTGAGAGTAGAAAACAAGTAGAAACCTTTACTGAGCACTTGCATGCCAGGCACTACATTGTTTGGTTTACCCAACCTGGGAGATACTGTTCCAAGTGGCCAGCTCATCATATGTCCAGATCTCTTTCTAGAGATTTTACCTGTAAGCAGAAGTTGGAAGGCTGAACATCTACTCTTCCCAAACATCTTTGTACCTATGATCCCAGCTATAACTTGGGCTCCACCAACCAGAAGCTCCTATTTGACTTTTGAACTTGGACTTGAGTACGTGGGAGAGACGTGCTGAACTTGAGACTTGCTGGAACAGTAATTGCAGGTGTGGCAGTGTCTTTCTGATCTTTGGATAACAGTTAGTGACCTGACAGTACCCCAATCATAGCTACAGTGGAGTGATTCTCGAGCTGAAGCCACAAAATCTATGCAAAACTCCACCTCCCTTGTGGCACAGGTAACTGCTCTCCTGCCTGGTGGGGTATTTTTGGGGAGTTGTTCTGAAAGTGGTTTCTGAAAGCTCAGTATATAGAATGCTCTTCTAAGTATTCTAATGATTTTTCTAAGTACCAGTTCCCTGAATAATTTCATCTCCATGATATAATAATCACGGTGTGTTCTATCTGCTACTGAGCCATGGATCATGCAGCATTTGGTGCCAGAAGTGCTTGCAGACCATTAAGAAAAGATATCTAGGATCTGTTGTCCGACCTGGTTTGGCTGGAAGGGTATGAGGTACTAGAAGTCCACAATAGTCACTGGGCAAGTGTTGCCTACATTATAACCTGGGGTTATTTAGATTATGACCTGTGGTTAACTGAAATGAAGTGCCCAATGAAAGTGTTTCTAAGATTCAGTTTAGTTGTTCCAAGTAATGAAGTCACCTTTGAAAAATCAACAATAATTTGTATAATTACTGAACTAAAGATTTTGAGAATCTTCTTTTTGCAGAATTCATATAGATTGTGCATAAATTAAACAAGTGAGGTACACGGAGGATATGATTGTAGGCACTACCCTTGTATCTTTCAAATATTTGATGGTGATAATTTTCTCTATGATTGCCCTAGGATTGTGGTTTTACTTTGGCTTATTACTTATCACTTTGCTAGGGAGTAAGGACAAGATTTGGGGGGAGGTTTACTTTGGGGGGAGTGTCTTTCTACCTTGAAAGCATCATGAAAATGTCAGGAAGTTAATTAATAGTTGCTGAGTATACTGTTGTAACCCTTTGCTCAGGGGTGGGGAAGTTAAGCACAGAACTGGTTTGCAGAAGCACGGAGCCCCCTGTGACCCTAACTCAGCACAGAATTTCTATTTATCACTCGTCAGTGGGCCACAGTGGCACTCTGGACCAGAATTAGAATGTAACAATCCCCAGAAAGTTCTGGGTACTTCACTAAGCCCAATATACAGTGACCCTGGTAAATAGTTACAGGTCCTTTGGGCAAAGAGTGGGAGAAATAATCAAGTATCTACAAGGATGCAAGATTTCTCTCTGAACGTACCTAAGCTCCAGTGCTATAACCTCAGTCTGGCAATCAGGTGTCTGAATCATTCACCAATATATTCTCAGCACATTGTTGGCACCTAAAATAAATGAGGATTAAACAGACAGGTGTGTTCTTTATGATACTTCCTTTTCTAAAGAATGGTGAAACTTTCATTCCAGCTATCTTCTTCTAGTAGAGATGAAGTTTTTATGCTAGGCATTATAATTCAGAAAGGTTTCGAATTCTGCTAAGATAAGATTTGATATGAAATCATTTGGAGGATGAAGCATGATTTGGAATGGGTAATAAACATTATAAATTTCTTCAATTCTCAGTGATTTGTATTTAAAAGAACTTTCATTTACAAAAAAGAACAGAATAATTACTTACTTTCAGAAATGTTAGGAAGATATTGGTCACATAGGGCAATTATGATATTCTATTATGTACTTGTTGTTTGCTTTTACCATTTAATATTGAGCAAACATTTTGTGAAATATGAAAATGGTGCATATTTAATAAGACAAGAGGTCAAGGAAACAAAAGAAAGGAGTAAACAAAAATGAAACATCACTAAGACTTGATTTCTTATCAGATTTTGTTGAAAAAGGGGGGTATATAGTATTTGTTGTTTATCTAAATAAGAATTGATAAAGAATTTTTTTTTTTACTAAAAATTCAGTTGCATTATTTTAAACTTCTAGAATAAAATATTGGAATGAGCAGAGACATCTTTCTAAATAACTAATATATTATGTCAACAGAGAAGTATCTATACAGGAAACCAAGAATCTACATGTCATATTTTGTCATATTCTGCTAGTGCAGGGCAGATGAATTTGCTTTACCTCCCCACCTCCCACCATCTGTCTGGTATCGGCCTAGATCCCACTTCATTGACACCCCATCCCCACCACTTAGAGTTGGGCTAGCCATTCTTCCTAAGCACTCTCATCTTGTCATAGTCTAGCACACATTCTTCTGTAATGCTTGATGGTTGCAATTTCATATTTTTTCATCTGATGTCCAAATTGAAGAGAGGGCCTATATTTTGTTTCAGATAACATCCCCAACACTCAAAGCACGTCCAGGCACAAAGCAGCCACCAATAAACATGAGTTGAATAAACAAGGAGACAAAACATGACACTTGACGTCAACTCCACTGACCAGAACATCTCAGATTTGAGGGATAAGGATCTGGTTGCGCAGAGAAACAAGGGTGGAGGTTTGACCATGGGCTTAGAAGACCCACAATCTGGACTTGCTTTTTCTTCTAAGGATCAGCAGCATTTTGAACTTTGGGAAAAAGCATAAATCATAAATGAAATAATTTATAATCTGGACTTCACTAAAATTAAATCTTCTGCTCCAAAAGATAAAAAATGAGAAGGTGAATAATAGACTGGAATAAAATATTTTCAAAAGAGACATCTGATAAAGAGCTGTTATCCAAATTGTACAAAGAAACTCTTTAAACTCAACAAAAAGAAAACAGCCAGATTTTAAAATGGGCCAAATACCTTAACAGACACATCATCAAAGAAATTATATACAGATGGCAAATAAGTATATGAAAAGAAGCCCCACATCATATGTCATCAGGGAAATGCAAATTAAACCATAATGAGATATTACTTCACACCTATTAGAATGACCACAATTTGGAACACTGACAACACCAAATGCTGATGACGAGCAACAGGAACTCTCAGTTATTGCTGGTGGGAATGCAAAAGGTACAGCTACTTTTGAAAGACAGTTTGGTAGTTCCTAGAAAACTTAACATACTTTTGCCCTCCGATCCAGCAATTATGTCCCTTGGTATTTACCTAAAGGAACTGAAAAATATGTCCACACAAAAATGTGAACACAAATGTTTATGGCAGCTTTATTCACGATTGCCAAAACTTGGAAGCAACCAAAATGTCCTTTAGTAGGTAAACAGATATACCACATTATATCCAGAGAATAAAATATTATTCATACTAGGGGTGCCTGGGTGGCTCAGTGGGTTAAAGAATATTATTCATACTAAAAACAAATGAGCTATCAAATCATGAAAAGACATAAAGGAATGTCAAGTGAATATTATTAGTTGAAAGAAGCCAATCTGAGAAGGTTGTATACTGTCTGATTCCATCTATATGACGTTCTAGAAAAGGCAAAACTATGGAGGTGTCAAAAGGGTCAGGTGGTTCCTAGGGATGGAGTGTGGGAAGGATGAATAGGCAGAGCACAGATTTTTAAGGTGGTGAAAACACTCTGTATGATATTATAATGATGGGTATATGTCATTACCCATATGTCTAAACTCACAGAATATTCAACAACAAGAATGAACCCTAAGATAAAGTATGAACTTCAGGTGATTATGATGTGTAAATATTGGTTCATCAATTTGTAACAAATGTACCATACATATTTTCTGACCACAACATTATGAAACTTTAAATCAATCACAAGAAAAAATTTGGAAAATCACAAATACATGGAGGTTAAAGGACGTCTTACTAAAGAATGAGTGGGTTAACCAGGAAATTAAAAAATAAGAAAATACATGGAAACAAATGAAAATGAAAACAAGATGGTCCAAAACCTTTGGGATGCAGCAAAAGCAGTCACAAGAAGGAAGTATATAGCAATACCAGCCTAACTCAAAAAGCAAGAAAAATCTCAAATATACAATCTAATCTTACACCTAAAGGAGCTAGAAACAGAACAGCAAATGAAGCCTAAATCCAGAAGCAGAAGGGAAATAATGAAGATTAGAGCAGAAATAAATGATATAGAAACAAACAAACAAACAAAAACACAAGTAGAACAGGTCAATGAAACTAACAGCTGGTTCTTTATGAAAGAATTAATAAAATTGATAAGCCCCTAGCCAGACTTAGCAAAAGGAAAAGATAGGAACTAAATAAATAAAATCATGAACAAGAGAGGAAGGATCACAAGCAACAGGACAGAAATACAAACAATTATAAGAGAATATTATGAAAAATTATATGCCAACAAACTAGGCAGTCTGGAAGTAATGGATAAATTCCCAGAAACATATAAACTAACAAACACTGGAATGGGAAGAAACAAAATTTGAACAAACCAATAACCAGCAAAGAAATTGAGTCAGTAATCAAAAATCTCCCAACAAACAAAAGTCCAGGGTCAGTGGCTTCCCAGGGGAATTCTACCAAACATTGATCTCATCTTCTAATTCACTGGACTCATTGTTATATCTCCTGGCAAAAATATTCTGCCCTTTGGAACAAAGATCTCCAAATCAACAGAACTGAAAATTGCAAGGATGGTGTCTTTGGTTGTGAAATGAATTCTTTGACCAGGACTAACATTGTACAGAATGCTATGACAGTGAATAAAACATTCTGAAAGTTCAAAGAAAAATAAAGAAAATTATTACTTATTCTTCTCAAACTGTTCCAAAAAATAGAAATGGAAGGAAAACCTCCAAAGTCATTTTATGAGACCAGAATTACCTCAATTCCAAAACCAGACAAAGACCTCACTAAAAAGAAGAATTACACCAATATCCCTGATGAACATGAATGCAAAAATTTTCAACAAAATCCTAGCAAATAGAATCCAGCAGTACATGAAAAAAATTCACCACGATTAAGTGGGATTTATTCCTGGATTGTAAGAGTGGTCCAATATTTGCAAATCAATCAAAATGATGTATCACATTAATAAAAAAAGGATAAGAACCATGTGATCCTGTCAATACATGCAGAAAAAGCATTTGGGAAAGTACAGTACCCATTCTTGATTAAAAAAACCCGAAACAGGGATAGAAAGAACATACCTCAACATCCCAAATGTACCACTCCAGTGGGGGGATGCTGATAATCGGGAGGCTATGCATGTATACAGACAGGAAATATATGAGAAACTTCTGTACCTTCCTCTCAAGCCTAAAATTGCTCTAAAAAACATAGTCTTAAAAATCTTTTGTCTTTTAAACTTTTTCTATTTTCTACGCCATTGATTTCTGCCATTATCTTTATTATTCCTTTCCTTCTAATTACTTTGAGTTTAATTATGTTCCTAGCTTAAGATGGTAATTTAGACAACTGATTTTGAAAATTTCTTCTTTTCCAGTATAGGTTTTCTAAAGCTATGTTTTCCACTAAGCACAGCTTTGGCTGTATCACGTATGTTTTGGTATGTTGTGTTTTCACTATTACTGAGTTTAAAATATATTTTTTCAAGATTTTATTTATTTATTTGACAGAGAGAGAAAGGGAACACAAGCAGGGGCAGTGGGAGAGAGAGAAGCAGGTGCCTCGCTAAGCAGGCAGCCCGATGCAGGGCTCGATCCCAGGACCCTGGGACCATGCCCGGAGCTGAAGGCAGATGCTGAACGACTGAGCCACCCAGGCGCCCCTAAAATATTTTTAAATTTCTCTGTTTCTTCAAGCCATTAGCTATTCAGCAGTGTGTTGTTCATTCTCCAAATACTTGTAAAAAGGTGTCTACTTCTTACTGATTCCTAATTTAATTTATTTTATATTTTTCAGATATTATATATGCCAGTATATTGACTGTTGTGGTGAATGTCTCATGTACAACTGAAAAGTATGTGTATTCTGCAGGGTTTTGGTGTACTGTTCTATAAATACTAATTATGTGGCGTTGGTTAATAGTATTGATGAGATGTTCTGTATTTTTACGAATGCTTTATCCATAATTACTGAGAATGGAATGTTAAATTTTCCTGTTATGCTATGGATATCTTTCTCAAATTATGAAGGGTTTTGCTCCATCAATTGTGTTGCCCTATTAATATCTATACATATTTAGGATTGCTATGTCTTAGTAATAAATTGCACCTTTCATTATCAAATAATAATTTTCTTTGCTCTGTTTCATAATAACAGTATTATTAATATAAATATTGATGGAATAATACCAGCTCTCCTATGCTTTTATAACAGGTCTTTTTGCTTTTACTCAATGTATGTCTTTGTATCTAATGTATAGATTTTGAAGACAACTTATAGTTGGGTCTTGCTTTTTTTGTAACTTTTAGTGTCAATTTCATTTACATTCAGTAAAATTATTGTTATGGTTTGGCTCAAGCCCACTATCTTCCTATTTGTTTTCCATTTGTGCTTTTGTGTTTTTGTTCTTTTAGTGCTCCTTTTCTTGGCTTTTTGGGGGTTAACCAACTATTTTCTAATATAACATTTATTTCCTCTACTTATTTCTTAGCTATATTTCTTTTTAGTTTAAAGATTTTATTTATTTATTTGACAGAGATCACAAGTAGGCAGAGAGGCAGGCAGAGGGGGCGGGGGGGGGGGAAGCAGGCTCCCCACTGAGCAGAGAGCCCGACACAGGGCTCGATCCCAGAACCCTGAGATCACAACCTGAGCCGAAGGCAGAGGCTTAACCCACTGAGCCACCCAGGCACCCCTCTTTTTAATTTTTAAGCGGTTGTTATGGCACTATACCCTTTTTATTAATTTATTGTATTTTAAGTGATTACTCTAAATAATAAAATGTATCCTTAAGCTGTCAGAATCTAATTTGAATCAGTATTGTACCATTTCACACTATACTGGATATTTTCCATTTCTTACCTCTTATTTCAAGCTTTTCACTTTCACCTGCATTTCCCACTTCACACATGTAATAGCCTTAGAACAATGTAACTTAATTTACTTGTTAATCTCCTAAACTTTGCTTTATTGTATAATATCCTTGGTTCTACATATGTTATAAACCTCACCTTACACTGTTATTGTTTTGCTTCCAACAAAATAAGTCAATTGTCTTTTAAGGAAAAATGAGGGGGAAAAAACTCAGACTTTTACATTTACTGACTTACCATTATTTTCTGTAGCTCCAACTTCCTACTGACCTCATTTTCTTTTAGTCTAAAAGACATCCATTTCCCATAGCACATTTCTATCTACAAAATTTTCTATGTTGAATTCCCCAAAATGGCAGTAGCATATTGGTCCTGCTTGCCATTGTTAGACCGATTGTTTTTCTAATTTCCCATCAGTTTACATATTAGCTACCATTAGGACACAGAACCCACATTTAACCTAATCAGTTGTAGATGAACTTTGAGGATGAGTTACATAGGACAAAATATTGCTGACTACAGTTATCTCTTCGACAGAAACTGCGGCTGGGTTAGTTTAATATTAATGCCAGCTACCATTTACTGAGAGTTTATGAGGCTTTAGTCTAGTTTGATGGTTATCAGAAATTATTTTCTCTAATCCTCAGAGTTACCTTCAGAGGTAGTTATTTTTATGTCTCAAAGATATTAAATACATTTTCTAAAGTCACAAAATCATTTGTTGTAGAACTGGAATTCAAGCCTCAGCTGCATGACCTCAAAGACTGCATATTCTTAAAAGCCACGATGCTGTGCCATTTCCTATAGGAGTTACTGGTTGCTAGCAATGCCCAGAGGACCTTTTTGAAGATGTGCTATAAAACAAAAGAATGATGAGTAGAAAACAATTGTTCATGAATGATGAAATTTTAGTTGGGACGTGTTGGCATTAGAACTCTTTACACAGGGGCGCCTGGGTGGCTCAGTGGGTTAAGCCGCTGCCTTCGGCTCAGGTCATGATCCCGGGGTGCCGGGATCGAGTCCTGCATCGGGCTCTCTGCTCAGCAGGGAGTCTGCTTCCTTTCCTCTCTCTCTGCCTGCCTCTCTGCCTACTTGTGTTCTCTGTCTGTCAAATAAATAAATAAAATCTTAAAAAAAAAAGAACTCTTTACACATACAGAGCTAACTCTAGGTAGATGTCTTACATATGGTTACAAAGTTATTTATAAATGAGTTTTTTTACTAGAATGATACAATATGAGCACCAGTGTTGCATGAAATGTTGAATCACAGTATTGCACACCTGAAACTAATACTACACTATATATTGACCAACTGGAATTTACATTAAAACTTAAAGAAAATATGTGGTAGAAATATTAACCATGAATACAGCTATATAAATGTTCTATTTTCATGAAAAAGTTCTTAGAAAATTTAGTCTTTTAAATAGATAATAGAAGGAAGGAAAGGATAATAAACCAAAATTCAGATGAATTCAGAACTCGTCTTTGGATGGTGAAATTGTATCTTCTTTATTTATGTTATTATGCTTTTCTGTATTTTTCAATACAATCCAAAAGATGGCTTTTATCATAAAAATGTATTTCCCCTTTGATGTTATGAAAGGCTCAAAACACTTGAAACATTTAGCAGCTATGATTTTTTTTTATTCTGTTAATATATCTGTGCAGGAGATTTTTCCCTTTGACTCTACCTAATCCAACCAAAGTCCCCAACCTGCCAGGCTGGTGGGAAATGTAGCCTTAGATACTCCTGGAACTCTCCCTCATAAGAGTCCTACAAAGGCCCTGGATGTTGTATGAATAGTACATCTGAAGTCCCCATTTTTCATTGATCCATACTGATTACTGCTCAAATGTCCAGTGTCCAGGAAGATCTGGGTGTTTGAGAGCCAACAGATCTCTCACTGTCTTCTCACCCAGCATGTAGGAAACTGCCATTTTCCTGAGGTCCTGCTATTTGTAGGATGTCTGGCCCTCTTCTACTTCCAAGGCTTGAGTATATAATCTCTCTATTATTTCTCTCAAGTCTCTCAAAGCACTTACCTCTCTTCCCTTTTCCCAGTGGGATAAATATCTTTTTAGTAAGGCTTTCACAGAAAGTAGGGAGAAATCCTGTCTTTAGGTATTAAAACAAAACAAAACAAAGAAACCCCTCCATTTGTTCTTTATGATGAGTAGACAGCCAAGGATTTTTGGCAGTCAGTGCTGAGCAAAGCTTCAGCTAGGTGCTGGAGTTGAAAGGAAGTCACAACCCAGCTGGGAAGATAGGACACCCATATGGAGAAATAATCATCCAGAGAGGGCCAATGATAAATATTAAGTATAAATTGGTTGGTATTAATTTTATTATCATCTCATCCCAGTGTCTTTAAATCTTTTCTTTATATTTTTACTTCCCTTTATCTGCGTTTTTTTTTTTTTTTTCCATATGTCCTTAATCAGTATCCTCAGTCCTTTCTCCTAAATGGAAGCAGACAGATTTCTTCCTTCCTACACAGATTACTCAGTGGGTATGTCAGAGAATTTTTGTTTTTCTCACAAAGCAAATTAGAAATTTGAAATGTCAGGTAGACAGATGTGTGAAGAGTTCTTGTCAGGTACAGGAAGAGAGATGATTCAACATCTATACATATAGGAAACACAACAGCATTCAGTGCTATTATGTTTTGAAGAGTATAAATCTCATAAACTATTTCAACAAAATTTCTGCCCTGTAAAAATTTCCTTGAGAAACACCACCTTGTTTAAACATTAAAATGATACTGCAACACAACTGACTACCTCTCTCATTTCACCCCGAGTTACCAATTTGTGAAACTTTTTATGGAAAATTTCTTTCTTCTCTAAATATGCCTTTATTAATGAAAGAAATCTAAGGTTTTCTTAAATGAGCTAGTTTATCCAATACAGTATAATCTCATTTAGCTTTCTTGGTCACCTCAGTGTCTGTCTTTTTAATACATCAGAGAGGGGGAAAAATGAGGAAGACGAAGAATAAAGGAATATCTGACTATTTACAATTTTCTAATATCAGAAGATTGGAATGAAACACAGAAAAGCCCATTTAAGCCCCTAGTCTCCCTCCAACGTTTCCTCAGTATTCACCTTTCTTAAAACTGTTACCATTTTGAAGCAGACATTGATTCTTAAAATTTCCTATTTTCAGGATCTCAAGAACACAAGAATAGTGTATACTAATGCATTTGGCATTGTGCATTATTTTTCTGAGTTGAAAGAAGATTTCTTCTTGGACATCACAGTTTTAGTATCAAGACTTGGGTTCTATTCCTCTCTTGCATTTCTGGACAAGTAGTATCAGAGATGTGACCGTTACTCTGTGTTTCAGTTTCCTCATTATTAGTAAGATGAGGGAGAGACAAGAACCAAGCTCCTAGGACTCAGTTGGGAGGGATACAAGCGCTGCTCCAATAGTCACAAAGACTATAACACAGAAAGTACATATTTGGAATTTTAAAATTCTTTCTTCAATAAAAAGTAAAAGAGAAACTAATTTATGAGTTATATCCAGAGGTTTGGGATTTGTCTGTATATTTTTCCTCTCTTTGGATGTATATCAGATGTCACTAGACAGAAGCTGAAGCGTTCTATTCCTGTGACGTGCTTTCTGCCAAACTTGAGATTTGCTTCCACCATTTCTTGACTTTGATGTCTGTTCATAACCTAACTGTGATATCATTTGGTGTTTTGCATCTGAATTCCAAATTATCAGTTGCCCTTCACTACCTTCTATTTTCTCCTGCTGGCTTTGCCATGTGCTTGCCCACAACAATTGGCTTTGTTCTTCTTGCCTCTGGAAATTACCCTGGCAGGGATGTCTGGCAGCGTTCAGGACTGTGCTCTCCAAAGGAGCATAGGAAGTAATTTAAAAGCTATTTTGGAGTCAGAGCCAAGGGAAGAAGTGTTAGTAAGATTATTATATTATAGGCTAGTACTTTATAACTCAGTATTTGTTTACTTATTGGATTCTTTTAGCTCTTTTCCTCAAAAGAGAGCAAGCTTCTGAAACTTCTTCAGTGCTAAAATGAAAGATAAACCTTATTTAAATTTTAAAAGACAGAAGAGCATTAGTGGTATCTAAGAGTGTTTGCAGCTCACTGCAATTATTTATTTATTTATTTATTTTTACTCTTTCAGTTTTAAGTAAGCATTTAATGAAGGAAATGCAATAGATTCTGTGTGGATACCAAGCTGAAGCAGAGGCAGACTATGTATTAAGAAGCATTACCTATTGAATAAAGAGCAAAAATGCTAGAAAATAAAATAAATAAATAAAATGTTAGAGGAATACATCTCATGAAGATTTAGAGGAAAAGGAGATTATTTCTAGCAGGGGAAATTGAGAAAGCCTTTTTGTGGAGGGAGTTGTCCTTTTCCTCTTTCATTATTAATTGGTATTTTGTTGTGCAAAAAGATTCACCGGTGACTGAGAAAGAAATCATGAAATGCCACAGGATAAGCACAAGGAAACTTATTTAATGCAATAAAACGTTTACTTCCAAAGTTTAGCAGTAGAAAGGTGAGCGGGCTAAGTCTATGGTAAGAGTCAGAAGCTCAACCGTAGTTTAAGAAAGGCAATACATTGGACCATATAACTGTAAAGCCCAGAGGGACATTAATTTTATGCATAACTGGATCCGAACAACCTCATCGGGCTCACCAGGCACTCTCTGTCTCAGCCTGATGACTGTGCTTTATTTTTACGTTAGTTTCATCATCAGGAAAACTCTATATAGTGGCCATTTTGACTACCTGTTGTTCTAGACTATAAGCAGCAAGGTAATCAACTATGATGGAAAAAGATGTTGAGGCTGATTTTGGGGCTCTGTTTGGCCAAACTTTAGTTTCATGCCTGTCCCTAAGCCAATTGCTGTGGCCAGCGGAAGGTGGCGTTTTGACTGACCAAGTCATAGGAACCCACAGAGCCTGAGAATGGGCCAACCCAAAGTAACCCCATAGACTGGGAATGGGGAGAGGTGGTTCGTTACAAAAAGCGAGGGTGGTATGACGAGCAGAAGGATGACTGAATGTTGGGACAGCAAGAACAATATTCCACGACCAAGAGGAAACTCTATGTCATGGGTAAGAGTGGCTGACTACGCAACCCTGACCCGCTCCCTGGTCACTGCCGCCATCTTCCCGGCACCACAGTGCTCCTTAGTTAACACTCGGGCTCAAGTATATGTATATATTTTTTATAAAGCAAACTCATGTCAGTTGGGTCCCCCTGGCACAGCTGAGCCCAACAGGATCTTTACAAAAAACACTAAGAAAAGGAAAGGGAATAAATACTATTAAAAGATGAGCGGAGGTATATTAACATTTTCAAGAGTTTATTTGAGTAAAGCTTAATTGCAATTGGGCAGCACCAAAATGGAAGTGGTTAGGAGAGCTCCCTGGAGAGGAGTGAGAAAAGGTAAGCAGAGCCGGTGCCCGAACAAAGGAAATGATTTGATTGGCTGTAGCTTAAAGTCTAGATCCCTGTTTATGAATGGTTCTGATTTCGTAACCATGAGGCATTTACAAGATTAGGTTTGGGTTTGCTTACCCAGGCGTCCCCTGCTTTCGAGCCACCTCAGTCTGATGACCTCGTTAATTCATTGAACAATACACAGGGATACAAATAGTAGTATTATAAGATTTCTTTTTGAAAAAAAAAAAATTAGCATAAGGGAAAATACTGGTTGCCACCATCTTTTTCCTGCCCCCTTCTTTCCTGATAATGCTGAGATTTTTGTCCCAGTACTTTTATCTCTCCCATAGTGTTCAAGTGCTTCAAAGGAAGCTGAATGCTTCCTTGGCAACAAAGGAGCTGATAATAAATGTGCTCATGATAAGGCATGAGAACCCATTGAAAAAAAGAAATGAGATGTAATGAAAGGTTTCCTGGGATTTTCTGTAAAGACATTTCCCTCTTTTTAAGGATAAGGCTCCCAGAGGAAAGACTGATTCTTCTTAGGGCATGGAGTGTAGACATTAAAATTTACTCTTATTACTATTACTTTGCTACCAGAAAAGAAACCTCCTTTCCCCTCTTTCCTCCTTTTCCTTCTCCCTCACTACTTTGGCTTCCTCTTTTCCCTTTCTCTTCCTTCTCCTCCTTCCTTTTCTCTCTTTTGCTTTTCTTTTTCTCTCTCTTTTTTTAAAGATTCACCCATTTATTTTAGAGAGGGTGTGGGAGGAGCAGAGAGAGAGAGGAAGTCCCAAGCAGCCTCTGTGCTCATTGCAGAGCCTAACCTGTGTCTCATTCCCAGGATCCTGAGATCACGACTGGAGCAGAAATCCAGTAGATGCTTAACTGATTGTGCCACCCAGGGGCAGTGCTTTCCCCCTGCTTTTTCCCCTTTATAGAACAATAGCAAAACCAATGCAGAATTATATCTAAAAAATACTAATTTTGATGCAAAGAGATGGGATTATCTAGTTTGAGTGCAACCTCAGAAAGAAGCAGTGTCAAAGTGCGCACCACTACAAAAAAACCCCATTGATTGTGTTTATTTCCCAGATTGCTGTGCCTCTTGGTTTCTTCTCCACAGCTCAATCAAGGTGATCAGATTTTTTCATGACCCATAAGATTTGGGTTCTTTATCCAAAAACATCTTCAAATAACATTGGCCAAAACATTTATCATGGACCCGTTCATTTCTGCATGTCCTTCTCCTTTAACTAGATCATTTGCCCGTTGCCTTTAACTACAAATAATGATCGACGTTTTCATAAATACTTTTACGATGGGCATTCCTTGGGGCTGTGATCTTAAAGGTAGTATATCTTCTCTTGGCTTTCTTTTTTGTTAGATTCGCTGTCGGCAGCAAAATGTCAATTTCTGCATCTGTTTGTATGTTCAGAGACTCACTGACATCATGAAAGAGGAGAGTGGAACTGTGTGTGAAAGGTCGGGTCAAATTTTATCTTGCTTTATACTGGTGAAGGCATTGGACAGCTGAAGCACTAGCTTGCTCATTCCACTCAGATGATACTGGCTGTGATACATGTTTTCACACTTGTGTGAAAATTTGTCAAAAGCTCGATGAGAATAAATAGAATGTGGGAAAATGGACACTTGGAAAGAAAATGCTTCTTTATACTATGGGTCACTCTTTGCATATAAGAAAATTACACAGTATGAAACCCATTTATGTCTGTGTGAAAAGATACATGGGGCATCCATGGAAACCCACAACATAACTTAAGAATGATAGTGACATTTTTAATAATGAGTCAAGCTAAGCCCAGCTAGAATAACAGTGTATTCTTTCACATTTTGGGGACTTGTTTTCTTTCTAAAAAGTATAAATAGTTTGGGCACATAAAATCATGCATGTATTTGAGCCATAAATGGGTTTTAAATGGTTTAAATGGGTTCCAGTTATTGTTGTTTTAACCCTTTATTATCCTTGTTATGATTTTTTGTTTGTTTTGACTGTTCATGTCGTAGACCTCAAATTAAACTCTGTGATGGTTAATTTTATGTGTCAGTTTGAGTGAGTCATGGTGCGCCTAGATGAAACATCGTTCAGAGTGTCTGTGAGGTGTTTCTGGTTGAGATTAGCATTTGGGATCCCTGGACTCAGTAAAGCCTCCCCCGGTGTGGGTGGGAATTCTCCAATCTCCTGTGGGCTTGAATACAACAAAAGGCAGAAGATGAACTTGGCCTTTTTTTCCTGCCTCAGTATTTGAGCTGGGATACCTCATCTCATCTCCTTTCCTCAGACTGGGAGTTCATTCATTGACTCCTCTGGTTCTCAAGTCTTTGTACTCAGACTAAATTATATCACTGGCTTCCCTGGGGATCAAGCCTGCAGATGGCAGATCATGAAGCTTCTCAGGCTTCCTAACTGCATGAACTACTTTCTCGTTCTCTCACGCCCTCTCCTCCCTCTCTTCCCCTTTCTCCCTCCCTTCTATTCCCCTCCATCTTCCTCTCCCTTCTCCCACGTTCTCTCTGTTTTTCTAGACAACCCTGACTAATGTGAAACTTGTACAACAATATTTTACAAAGCTTGTTCCCTGGACTCTGAGGTCTGAAGGAAACTAAAACATTCTCTCTGGAAAAGAAAAGGTTTTTGTTGTTTAATAAGGTTAGGAAACACCAGGCATCACAAGATAAGCTTCTCTACTTCAACACCCTTGGGAGCCTCTAGTAAGCTAACTGTGCATGGGGACTCGCACCGAGGGCAGATCTAATATGCAACATTTCCCTGGGTTTTGTTTTTTTTTTTAATCACCAAAGTTTGGGCAACGCATATCTTATAGCAGTATTCTTCCTTAGATCACACTGAGAAAAAAGGCCATTGTAAGCCCTCAGGAAGTGGGTAGAGCAGGACTTACGGTTTTCATTTTGCTTCAGACATTTAGATTCTCTGGTAAGTAGATAAATGCTGCAGCTCTAAATTCATCTGCTCCATTTTCTTGTTTACTGCGAGCGTGGAGTTCCATATAAAAAAGTCATTATCAAAATGTCACACTCTAATAGCTTAGAGCAGTTCAGAAAAAGTCTTGTAAAACTATGCACATTTTTAAAAGTCTGAACCAAGAAATATTTAGAGGAATAAAAGTTTCAAAAACATCTAATTCTATCCTGAAACCAATACAACACATGACACTATATGTTAACATAGCTAGAACTGAAATAAAAACTTGAAACAAAAACATACATATAAATTTTTAAAACCTTATACTTTAATTATGTGCAAGTTATTTGAAATCATGATGTAATATCTACAGTAACATCATGATCTCTAAAGTATGTTCTGAAGAATTTCACAATGACTTATACAAAGAGCAGAAATGATAGCTCTTCAATTTTTATTCCCACTAACAATGAATGTAGAGAGCAAGTGAATTGTTATTTTCAACTTCTAGTGATTTTTGAAATAAGTCAAATAAAAATTCTGCATTTTCACAGTGAAACTCAGAAAGAATACTTACCTAGATAATTTTTTGAGTTAGATTTTTTTTTCTTACTGAGAATTCCTTGTAAATGACTTTAGCATCATTGCAAATATAAACCTAGTTGCCTGTTAGTTATGCTTTCTGGGAATTTTACTTTAAATTTCATTTATTCATACATTCATTACTCTTATGTAATGACATATGATATGAATGAAGATTTTATAAGGGTACCTTCTTGTGAGATCAAAAATAACCATTTCTATCAGTTAGTGCTAGCATGATTTCCTCGTCCTCCTATGAGCCGAGAATATCTGAACTACAGAACAAGCACTTACAATCTTTTCGTAGCCTTACTGCTACATTAAATTTTTTTAAATAAATATAAAATTATACATTTAAAAACCTTCAAGTCGATTGATGGTTATATGAACAACAAAAGAAAATCCCAAACTGTTTTAATCCTTAACATCTCAGGGTGCAGTGAGTCCTTCCCTTGGTTCACAGCAGCCTGAGAGGGAGAGAGCATTGCCCCTCCTGTCCAGCCTGCCAACCAGCTCCCTGGCCATGCCACTGATAGGTCACTCCTCTCTGCCTTACCTTCCCTGGTCTGTCACTCTGGGAACCTCTTCCTGATCTGTAGATATTCACAGGCAGCTCTATCAGTTGGCGCACGGCCTTAGCAATTGTTCTGTTCCTGGGATTACTATATTATCTGCTGATTATGTAATCTTACCCTCAGCAGAAATGAGATGAAAAGTCACAGCTTCTTTCTCTCTAGATTACTATTTCACTTATACATGGAGATCCCATTTCCTCCCTTTTTATTTCCTTTCTCTCCAACCATCCACTCCCCCGTCCCCAATGATATAGTCAATTCTGTTCTTTGGTTCTTCAAAGGTAGTCAACAGAGCAGCCTTGGAATCAGACAGATCTGGACTTGAGTTCTAGTTACAACTCTCATTAGCTAGTTGGTCTTCAAAAATAAAAGATTTGGTTCTTTCTATGGCAGAATAATATTGATAATACAAATTTCATAAGGTTGTTGGGAGTATCAAAGGAGATAAATATCTATTAAAAACCTCTGGCACATAATCGATATGCAATACATATAAAGTCCCCATGGAAAATTCTCTCTTTCTGTACAAACTCCATACACTTTTCTGTAATTATCTTTTACTTCCAGTGAAAACAGCAGAGTCAAAACTATTTGCTAGTCATTGCACTGGACTCTTCAGTGCAATAAAATAATTAGGAATTAATTTATTTAGCAAGCAATTAATGTGCAATCCTTGTGCATTGCACTGCGCTGGAGAGAGTATAAAGAAATTTAAGAGACAGCCTCTACTTTCTACAAGAAGTACTACATCTTTGGTTAGATAAGAAATGAAACAGCAAAATATCAATTCAAAGTTATATATAATAATTGCAAATATGAGTGCTGTGAATTTTTTTTTTTTTGTTAAGCTAGAAATCTCAGTGTAGGAATATTTGGAGAAGGCCTTTTGAAACTAGCTGAAATCTAGCCACCTACAAAAGGATGCTTATGATAAAATGATTCCACAAGACTATTTCTGTTTTGTTTCCAGCTTGCTGTTTTGAAGTATTCCATGTTTGATATTCTGAATATTTTCTTCAATTCCCCCCATGACAAAGCCACGGATTGCTTCACAGATGGCTTTTAATTCTAGGGAAAATAACCACCACTTTAACCATGAAATAAGAGATTATTTTAGAAATTGTTTAAGTTATATAAAGGGCAAGAGGCTATTGTAGCTAGATATAGAATAGCTTTTTAATAACATTTTTGGGATAACTATTATGTAATGAAATTATTTAATATTATAAGTTAGAAAGTATCATGTTTTAATGATATAACTGTAATTCCTCTTTGATGTATGAATTTGTCCACTCAATAGATACTAGGAAGTGTCTTTCATGAAATAGAGGTAGCCCCTGTCCTCCTGAAGCTTACACTTTAGTGAAGGAGATAGGGATATACACCCAAATATGCAACTAAATAAATAATCACAAGTTTTGATGAACGATTATAGAGGACAAGAATGGATACTTCATGAGAGATGATGCAAATAGGACTAAACTGAGATTTGGGTAAGTGTCACAGAAGGCCACTCAGGAGACTGGTACACTAAACTGAGAGAATGAGCAGGGGTGAGCTAGTGAAAAATAGAGGGCAGGAACTCCAGGCACAGGGAACAGCATGTGCAAAGGTGCTGAAGTTAAAAAGATCTCAGTACAATGTTGGAAGACACTTAAAAAAGGTGAGTTAACTAATACACAAAGAGCAGGGAGGAGGGGTATGAGGTGACACTGAGGAGGGTCTAGGAGACCATGGCAAGGACTTTGGGTTTTATTCAACTAAAAAAGGAAGCCATTGAAAGTTAATGGTCATCTTTATATAGTGATTATAAAATAGCATGAATAAATACAATATAGTAGCATATTGTCTGGTTCTTAGCAAGTGCAAATAAATGGTGATTCATTATTATATCATTATCAACACACTAAAGGATTAAAACTGATTAAAGTGGATTAAATCTGAGACGTCAACTCCAAGGAATTTCTCAGAATTTTGTATTGTTATTCCTGAGCCTCTCAATTCTATATGTTAATATGACAGATTATGACCTGGTTAAAATTGAACTTTAAGGAGCTAGTTCTTAGATATTCCAGCATCCTCAATGCTATAAACCTCAATGCTATAAAGATGCCAGGATTCTTCAGTTAGTCAAGAAATGAATTTTTTCAATGGTAATATCAACTCTTAAAATACATTGAGAGTATGTTTCTTAGAATTCAAAAAGTCGGGGGGTCTGGGTGGCTCAGTGGGTAAAGCCTCTGCCTTCGGCTCAGGTCATGATCCCAGGGTCTTCGGAACGAGTCCCGCATCGGGCTCTCTGCTCAGCGGGGAGCCTGCTTCCCCCCTCTCTCTGCCTGCCTCTCTGTCTACTTGTAATCTCTGTCTGTCAAATAAATAAATAAAATCTTTAAAAAAAAAGAATTCAAAAAGTTGAGTACTGTTGTGACCAACAATACATGTATATTTTAAACACATACTATGATTTTAGTACTTGGACTATGAAAGTCTATAAGAAATAGTCCTGGAGGGGGCTGGAATCTGAAGGATCAAGTTAAAAATGCACAGAAAAAGACAGGAACAGGTCGGCCTAGTGCAGGAATTCAGAGAGGTACCACCAAGAATGGAAAGTTTGAAATTTCCTTCTGCCTGGTATATGAGCTTAGAACTGAAAGAGACCAAGTCTTTCAAACTATACATAGGAATGTCCCTAAATATATGTGATGTTATTTCACTGTAAGATATTAAAAATATTGGTACCAAATGCATTATTCAGAGAAATGAGTCTCCTTCCTACACTTTTCACCAGTGAGAAAATCTAAAATTGGAGAAGTTCACCCAGATCTGATTAATTAACTCAAAAGAAATTCCACACTTTTATTAGGAGCAGCAGCAAACGTGAGAAGATCTATTTTAGACCTAATTTTAGCATTAATAAAGGCAGAGTCTTCCAAAAATGACTTTTCAAAAAGGGTACAGCAATGATAACACTTCATCAAATACTAGTGTTGTGTTTATAGTTACAGGATCATTTAACAGGTTTGATTTTGTTTCTGTTTTGTACAATTTGGGTTAAATTCAATGGAGCTTTTCTCTTAATTTCCTAGATACTAATTCATAAATTGATGTTACCTCAAAATTTTAATTTTTTAAAAGATTTTTATTTATTTATTTATTTGACAGACAGAGATCACAAGTAGGCAGAGAGGCAGGCAGAGAGAGGGGGAAAGTAGGCTCCCCACTGAGCAAGCACCCAGATGCAGGGCTTAATCCTAGGACCCTGAGGTCATGACCTGAGCCAAGGCAGAGGCTTAATCCACTGAAACACCCAGGAACCCCTAGAATTTTAATTTCCGACTTACATTTTGAGTTTGCTCCATCTAAATAAGTATACCTTCATTTTAATTTTTCCAAGATTACTTTTTCAAGTTTCAGGAGGAGTAACCTTATCCTAGTTCTGGTGACCAAAGTGACATCCCCTTTATGCATTCCCTGATAGAATTTGCTCAGACAAATCTGGGGCAAGAATATTGTCTGTTTACCAGAGAAGGTATAAAACAGACTTTGAGAAACATTTTTTTGAACATTGTATGTATGTATGTATGTATGTATGTATTTAGTTAGTTGGTTAGTTAGGTTAGT
Source organism: Mellivora capensis (assembly GCA_004024625.1). Taxonomy (NCBI): domain Eukaryota; kingdom Metazoa; phylum Chordata; class Mammalia; order Carnivora; family Mustelidae; genus Mellivora; species Mellivora capensis. The sequence continues at coordinate 44,721 of PISX010005621.1, read as the reverse complement.
GAGAGAAAGAGAGAAAGAACACAAGCTGGGGGAGGAGCAGAGGAAGAGGGACAAGCAGACTCCATGCTGAGTGCAGAGCCTAATACAGGGCTTGATTTCAAGACCCCATGATTGCAACTTGAGCAGAAATCAAGAGCCTAACACTCAACCAACTGAGCCACCCAAGTGCCCCAATTATGGGAAACAATTAACTGTTTAAGAAACAGACTCAGAGCTAAGAAGTCAACTTTTTGTCATTCCATATTTAAAAATTAATAGGCAATTTTTAAGAACTTTTCAGGTTTATATTAAAAATTTATCAAAATGTACAGAGCATTTCCATATGGCTTCTCATCCTTCCCCTCTCGGGCATAGTCTTCTCTATTATTAACTACTTGCCTCACTGTGGTGCATTTGTTACAACTGATGAGCCACTACTGTTGCATTATTATTCACTAAAGTCCACAGTTTATGTTGCATAAACTATGGGTTTTGACAAATGTATGACATTTATCCCAATTACAGTATTGTATGGAATAGTTTCACTGCTCTAAGCATCTCCTGCTTTCCACCAATTCCTCCTACCCTCCTTCCTTCAAACTCCTGGAAATTGCTAATCTTTTTACTGTTTCCATAGTTTTGACCTTTCCAGAATATCACGTAGTTGGCATTATATAGCATATAGCCTTTTCAGATTGGTTTTTTCACTTAGCAATGCGTATCTAAATTCCTCCATATCTTTTGCTGGCTTGCTAGTTCCATTCTTTATACCGCTGAAGAATATTCCAGTATCAATGTCCCGCAGTTTGTTCATTCATTTTTCCTACTGAAGGACGTCTTAGTTCTTCCAAGTTTTAGCAAATGTGAATAAAGCTCCTATAAAATCTGTGTCCTGGTTTTTGTGGACACACACACACACACACATGCACACACACACACACACAGCAGTACCTGACACAGCAGATTCTCTAATATGGCTAGCTCTTACTGCAATCCAACTCATAACCAATTAGTTCATACACACATTATCAAGAAAATGTGTAAGGGAACCATTATCTGGAACCAAATAAACTTTGGGTTTGGGCAGAGATTGCTACAACCTCAAGAAAATTACTTTACTCTTCCTCCTAGGAACATACTAAATCTTTGTTTTACAGTCTCCTTTGCAATCAGGTATGTACAAAGTCCTGCATTTTAGCCAGTGGAATGGGGGCAGAACTGATGAGTGAGGCTTGCTCCATAAAAATCTTCTCCATGGGTTCCCCCATTCCCCAGTCTTCTTTTTATCACTGAGATGGCAGCCACCAATGCCATTTTGAAACTCTTGGAGAGGGCAGGGCAGCCAACAGCCTGAGTGCCACATAACTGTGTGTAGAGATCGTCCCACAAATCAGAACACTTGAGTCAGGCTGCTACGTGAGCAACAAATGAGCTTCTATTGTATTTGACCTAATACAAATTTTGGGGACAAATTTGTTATAGCAGTGCCTGTCACCCTGATATAATAGTAATTGCATTGTCACTACCAAGAAAAAGCAGTTGTGATTTTATAAAAAGGTACAAAACCAAAATAAATTAATATACCCAAGACCTACATAATATTTGGTTTGATCCTTCACAAAATGTCACTTCGGGAAACAATATGATTAAATACATTGTGATTGAACATACTAACAGCAAACATAATTATTTGTATTATTTGTATTTACTGTTCAGTTTGGATTATATATTAAATTTTAAATAATATCCAACATAGTGATTTGATCTTCTTGTATTCTGGCTTTGCCACTTAAACACTTTAATATGCCAGACACAGAGCTAGGTGAGTTATGATTCCTGTGAACATACAAAAAGTGTGACCTATTTTAATGGTTATATAATGGTCATATCATATATACAGAAACATTACCCATATTCCATGTGTCATTTTAAAAATTGCATAATCTTTTATTTAATTGATATCCCAATTTTCTTAGCTATTCCCTTATTTTTATCCAGTCAGGTGGTTTCTAAGGTGTTATAAATATAGTGGTAAAATAAACATCTTTTGAACATTTTTCTTTTAGAATAAATCCTTAAATACAAATCATTAGGTCAATTATACAAACTTTTTTTTGACTCTTGATATATTTTTCCAAATTAATTTATTAAAAAGTTGTCCCAAATGATTACTTCACAAGAATAAGTGAGTTGTTAGACTAGGTTCCCAGCCACTTTTCTAAAATTAGGACTTAGAATTTCAAAAGGAGTGAGATACATTGATCTTGTGGTAATGACCATTAAAATAGGTCACACTTTTTGTATATTCACAGGAATCATAAGTCACCTAGCTCTGTGTCTGGCATATTAAAGTACTTAATGAATACTTGCTGAATGAATGCATAAATGAATGAGTAATGAATAAGTGAATAAATTAAAAAAGAAGTATATAAGGTCATTTATTCTAGTTTTGATATTTTCTCTACATATTAAATGTTCTAAATATTTTTTTAGAAAATTGTTCATTATTAGGAATAGGTGTGTCCTCATCCTAACATACTGGCCAAGAAAGTGGAGCTGGATCTCTAGCAATCACATCTGAGGTTGTTTATAATCACTTGAGGCAATACAATGTAGAAAGAAACAGAAAAAAACATCTGAAATAAATTGCTTTAAAAAGAGCCAAGAAGGAAGCTGCAAGACGAGCTATAAGCACTGAGTTCAAAGGCAGTCATACCTTCTTATGTCTCTGACCTCTTCCTCATCCTTGGGCATGGTGGATTGGTTTGTGAGTGGACACATGAGCCAAGTTGTATGAATGAATCCTTTCCAAGGGACTAGGGAGGAAAGAGAACATAAGATCAGGTTTGTTTGTTTGAAGTTGTAATTTTAAGAGTAAAGCCCAGATGTTGTGTATGTGTGACTATTCTGTCAAAGGGAATATTATATAAAGGGATTTCCAAAAAATGGAGGAGCAGCTATTTGTTTCCTGTGAGGGTCCAAGTTAATTTCTAAGTTGTTTTTACAGGAAAGCAAGTGAAAGGTTCAGCATGCTGAAGGATAACTCCTGGGGTGCCTGGTTGGCTCAGTACTTAGAGTATGTGGCTCTTGATCTCGAGATTTGAGTTTGAGCCCCACATTGGGTGTAGAGATTACTTAAAATAAAATAAAATCTTAAAAAAGTAATAAAAGAGAACTCTCAGTCAGAAGTGTTTTAAAACCAAGTCCCTTTTTTTCTTAAGGAAAAAAATAGAATAATCTTATTTTTTTTCTCATGGCTTGTCAGGATTCCACTTGCCAGCTCATTCTCCTTGTTCTAAAGATTTAGTCAGAATTCAGTTAAAAAGTTCCTCGCTGTTTCAGCAACCAGCTGTTTCAGAAGGAAAGGGTGGACAAAAAAAGGGGAGAGGGGTATTTATGGTCAAATGCTCTGGGTTGTTCCTTGTTCCCACCACAGAATCTCCTTCTTGAGATAAACTGGCTTTTTCTTTCATGTCCAAGATGACTGGCAAAGATATATACTTTCCAAAATGTCGGTGTCTCTTTCCATCTGGTTGTTGTCCACCGGGCTTCTCCTTGGTGTTCCTTCCTGTAAAAGTACTATTCTTCTTGCCTCTTGGCTTTCAAACTTGTAATGACTTGCGTTAGCCAATGAAATATGAGCATAGGTGATGTATGTAATGTTTTAGAAGTAAATTTAAGAACCATTTTAAAGTTCTATCATTGTTCCTTTCCCTTTACTGTGAGGATGGCATGTTCCAGGTAAGAGCTACTCCTTTACCTTAGAACTTAGAGCAGGGCACAGCTGTAGCTGACTTCTAGGCAACATATAACATAGACAACAAACAAACTTTGTTATTGTAAGCCACTGATATTTTGGGATTGTTTGTTACCCTAGCATAATCTAGGGAAAGCTGAATATACTATAGCCAGTCACCATTTTCCCTTTCTCACTTTGGCACTGAGAGACAGTTTTCTACTCTATAGTAGAGAGCATAAATTAGGTACATACAAAAATTCTTAGGGCATTGTGAAAGACAGATACATTAAAAATATCTTTTTATTTCCTCTGTTATAAATTATATAAATTATTTTCTACTATAACATACCATCTTAAGGGTGTTTTACCAATACCATATGTTCAAAAAAGGAGGTAAAGTCACATGACAAATACCTTAAACCCCTCTCAGTCTGATATGACAGGAATGGCCAAGAGACCATGGTATATTCCACATCTCAATTTTTTCCCTATTGATTGTGAACAGATGGGAGCAATCTATTTAAAGAATAGTAAATCCTGGTATTTGGCCATTATCCAAAGCAAAGTGAAAGAAGGGGGTGGCATTCATCTGGCTCAGTAGCAGAGATAACTAAAAATAGACACCCAGTCCTATCATAGCAAGGCTGAGGGTTGCTAGGCAAGAGTGCATTTTCCTCAGTAGTTTAGGGTCATCCATTCACAAGTTTTAAATTGCCTACTAATTTGTTACATATATTTGTTCCATTGTTGTGCTCATTAAGCATTCATCTCTATGTCCTCTCCATTTTATATAAATGTAAGATACAGATTAAGATGATTTACAAATTTAAATAGGTCCTTTTCTTTCTGAGCCCAATAAATTCAAATGTGATGCTCTGTGATTTCTATCCAAATACTGCAACTTCATTCTCAAAAGCAACATTTTCTCTAGTTATAAAAGTTACACTATTAATTAGGGTCTCTGTAACAGAAGATGTGGTCCTCTAAGGGTTACTGATATTAATATTAGATGCTTTAATTACATTGCCACTCATTTCCTGAGCAATTGTTAGAATTGCTAAGTCTTTTCCCATAGATAGAGGAGTAGTTGAATAGGCAATAATGGTCTCCTAGAGCAAAGCCAGGTATTTCTATCTATCCTGCAGTGATTTTTGACTTCCAACCACAAGAGTAAAACAGGTCACTGAAGACTACTGTATATGTAAACATAGTGTGGATGGGTAAAACATAGTGCTGACAAGTGTATTGATTGGAACATCAAAAATATATTGGTCCTACCAAGGCTTGCAAGTGGCTATTGTACCATTCACAGCAGATCTCACTTCTTTCTGCATACTTATGATGCTATTGATTATTGATAAAATTATACCCTAAAAAATTATACCCTAATTGAAATAAACAATCTACAAGACCATGAAACAATATGGAGGAAACTCACAAATATAATATTGAACAAAAAAGCCAGATACAGAAGAATACATGATTACAATTCCATTTACGATGCACAAAGCCAGATGAAAGTGTGTTAGAAATCAGATTGTATTTGCAGAGGAGGCAGACACTAGAAATTGCATGAGGACATGAAACCTTCAGGGATGGTAGTCATATTATATTTCTTATTTCAGGGGTAGTGACACAGGTGTATTCCATTCATGGTAACTCATCAAAATATATACTTCTAATTTGTGCACAATAAAAAAGGAAATATATACTCCAGAACTAAAGGCATAATCTAGGGAGGTGAGGATTTAATGATGTATTTTGAAAAATTTTGTACTTTGTAAGTCCATTAAATCAAACTTTATTCTTTTGCTAACTACTTCTTAGCAATTAACAGCCTCCATCTCTTGAACATGGACAAAGTCTGACCCACAATTAAATGTTGACTGACTTACACATTTCAAATCATACCATAGCACTGCTCATTCATTATATAATCTCCCTATCCCTAAAGCTAAGCTGACTAATGTGGACCAGACATTCTCACTTGACCTAGTTCCTCATTCCATGGATTTTTAAAAAAGATTTATTTATTTATTTATTTGAGAGAGAGAGAGAGAGAGAGAGTGAGAGACAATGATCACAAGGTGGGGGGAGAGGCAGAGGCAGATGGGGAGAGAGAATCTTAAGCAGACTCCCCCTGAGTGCAGAGCCCGACATGGAACTCAATCCCATGATCCTGAGATCATTACCTGAGCTGAAATCAAGAGTCAGACACTTAATGACTGAGACACCCAGATGCACCTTTTCCACAGAATTTTTAAAATTGGATGGTCCGGGGCACCTGGGTGGCTCAGTGGGTTAAAGCCTCTGCCTTTGACTGAGGTCATGAGCCCAGAGTCCTGTAATCGATCCCCTCGTCAGGCTCTCTGCTCAGCGGGGAGCCTGCTTCCCCCTCTCTGCCTGCCTCTCTGCCTACTTGTGATCTCTGTCTGTCAAATAAATAAATAAAATCTTTAAAAAAAATTGGCTGGTCCTGGTAAAATCTAGGAAGATTATAAGTCCAAATACTATTTAGCTCCATGTAGAGACTTAAAACAGTCTAGTTTTCTCTGATTTACTCTGCAGGGTCTGAATCTTAAAATTTCTATGGACTTTTTCCATTTGTTGTTTTAATTAAATTATATACATACATATACATATTACATATGTATATTATATTATATATAATATATTTTATATGTATAACATTATATATTATGTTATTACATATGTCATGTTATATATTATATGTATAATATTATATATGTTTTATGTATATTATACATGTTATATATGTAAATTATAATATACATACTATATTTGATTTTTTAAATGAAATTTATTTTAAAATCTCTACCACTTAGGGTGCTAACAAATGCTTACTGAATATTATGCTTATTTTTAAAATCATGTCCAATTAGCCAACATATATTATGCCTGTTAATAAAAATATTTAATTTATAGTCAGGCATTATTATGTGAGCTCTAGTCCTCATATCAGGCACGTTAAGGCTTACTCAGGTTCTGTACACACCACTTATCATTGTTTATTTTTCTATAAACTCACTTCCCCAGTAGCTATGGTGGAAGTCTAGCACTTCCATAAAGCTGTGTCCACCTGTAGATGCTTTCTAGGTGTATGATTAAGTGTTATTAATATTGAAGTCTATAGTTGGTGTCTGGTAATGGGAATTAACTTTTCTTAGTTTGTACAGAAAGCCCTGTAAGTAGTTTCCAGGTATGCTCTAAATAGGGATGGATGGCTTTGCTTTCCAGGTCCCATAGATAGCTGTGACCAGGGAAATGTATGTTGATTAAATCATAAGGAAAGCATGAACAAGATTTGCTTATCATAAAAACAAACATGGCTGGGGACCCAGACTGGAAAAGTAAAACTCTTATCAAGTAGAAATTGTTAATATCAAATAATTTGGTAATTTAAACTTATATTTTTCTTGTAGTTGTTCAGTTCCACATACAGTTTTTCTTAGGCTCTTAAGCATTCCACAACTAACCAAAACTTGCCTTTTATTTGGTCAAAGGAAATTTTCATTTTTACTTAGTATTTTAGCGAATCATAAAGTCATGAATCCTTGATCTAATTCAATAAGTGAGAAACCTCATATTTATATTATTTTCCCCAAGTTTTTGTTTCTTGTTTCGTGAATCATATATTTTTGTATAAATCCAGGAAACAAGTAAACTTCACTTTTATGTCCACTTGGGCTTCAACAAAGAAATGTCCAAGTCCTTCATCTGTAGTATCTTTCCGGTAGTTATGACAGAGTGTGTAACTGGAGTGGGAGGCTGAACTGATTTATTGATCAAGTTTATTTCCTTCACTTCATTTTTCCCTACCCATTGGTCTTATCTGCTAGGAGGAAGGTGACTAGGGAGATAACACCATAAAGACGGGGTCCATTAAGACTGGTCCCAAAAGGGAGTTTCCATGAACAGACCCAAACCTGCTAACATTGCAGAGTGGTGAGGATTTTGATCTGGGACTTAAGTCACTTATTCAATAGTTCCATTATGTCCACTGCTTGGAGATAAGAGCAAGTTAGAAGTCTCATTTTATATTCATATTATGCTCCCTCCCACAGACAATTCTAATTGTGAAATCTATTCCCTAAGTCGTTATTTTGGGACCGGAGATCCTGTATGTTTGAAGAACATTCTGCAAAGACTACTAATGTTTTCTGCATTAACCAGGAGAGTAATCCTATAACCTGAATGAGAATGACACACAAATCTCTTTTTCATCTGGATGGTATAATACGTCCCAGAAATAGCCACGCACATACTGTTATACATATGAAAAGATAGCGCCATTCATAATAAGAGAAATGCAAAATGCAACCAAATGGAGAGGTTATTTTTCATATACAAGACCAGCAATGTCAACACAGTTAATAACTTTGTCAATGAGGGATGGAACATACATTTTTACAAATTCTATGGAGTGTAATTTGGCAATACCTATCAAAACTACGAATGCATTTGTACTAGGACCAAGCATTTCTCTCTCCAGAAATTTATTCTACAGATGTATTTGCACCATACAAAATAATGCGTGTAGAGCATTCATTAAAGCATTAGTGCTGTAGTAGTCACAGATTGGAGCAACTTAAATGTCGCTCAGTATGAGAGAAATAATATGTAGAATGCTACATTCTTAGATCAGAACAACCTGCAGGCACTTAAAAATAACGAGGAAGCGTTTTGTGTGTTGAAACGGAATGATTTTCAAGATATATGATATTAAAGCAAGATGCCAGTGTGTGCAGTATATGACTGTTTATGCAAAAAAAAAAAAAAGAGTGAGGCTAATAAACGTTTGCTCGTGTAAGAACAAAACAGCTCTGGCGAGCTACATGAGAAACTGATAATGCCTTAAGGAAAGGTGATGGGGGTGGAGGTGGGGCACAGGATAGAAGGGAGAGTTTTTATTACAGGTCTTTTTGTATGTTTTGAATATTGAAATTGGTAGATAAATCAACTACTCAAAATAGAAGTGCAGTTAGAAAAAATAAAGAAAAGATGTATTTTCCTGATGAGCAATCTCAATCAAGATTTAAAAAATGATCCTTATATTAGAAATCATACCAGGCGCAGGACAACTGTAGTTGCTACAGGGTCATTTAGCTTTCAACATCTATAACTAATCTGCGGGCCCCATCTGTCTTCAGATTAGGCCAAACTGGCTACTTAAAGGGAGAGTTAGTTGGATGGACTACCCAGTTCCTCTTATTTTCAAATTTCCATTATGATTTCAGTCCCTCTGGGTTCTGGTAGGGCTTTTGATTTGTAATTGTGGTACAGTGGGGGAGCTCATATCCTATTACCCTGCACAATATCCATGTTATACAACCAAGCCGAAGGTCATCCTTCCTGCCGTGTTACTACGAGCACACACTAAGAGAGAAGTAAATCCACCCTAGGGAATACCTGTAATCTCATGCAGCCAACAAAAAAACATTATAACTCAAACTCAGGATCCCTGCATTTCTAGTCTCTTTATTGGGCCAAAGAGTCCCTCCCCTGAGCCTGGAATTAGTGCTTCCTCTGGACCTATATCTTAAGGCCCTAAAATTATATTTATATGTTTTCTCCAAAATACCTAAACTCTGGCATTAGACTAATGTCTTTCCAGAAAGACTTGATACTGTATATAGAGAAAAGAAAATTGAGCTATTTATCCTTTTCCTTAGACTGCTTAGGTTAAATAGGATAAACTGAAATTCACTTACCCTAGCATTACTCCTTAAATCAGAAAAGAGTTCTAGTAGAGTGATTATTAAACCACTTTGCCTGTTTGCTGGTTATGCACACACACATGAAGTCTGGAAGAAGATACAAACCCTGAATTCAGGCTCAAGAATCACATTCCTAAACCATACTGGGAACACAGGAATTGTGTGGCATTGGTGAGGTGGGGAAAGCATACAGTGGAGTCTGGAAATGGCCTCTCTGCTCTTTTTAAATTATCTTCTGTTCACCAGAAGACAAGGAATTTTGGAAAAGGCACTGGATACCTTACAGGGCTGTCTCTCTTGCACCTCCCAGGACCTAGACTCTCGTTTTCTGCTCTCTTTCTTTAGCTAATGCATTATTTTTCCTCCCCAGGTTTTCCCATTTTCTCCTCGGTCTCAGGTATACTTTTTTGTTGTTGTTGTTCCATTCAGTTCCATATTGGATGAAAAAGCTAAAATGAAGCAAGGATCACTGAATATTGCCAATGGACTAACAAAATAATCATACTTCCAACACTGAGCCTCAAGATGGTCTCTCATGATGCAAAAACAGTTTTTTTCTTCCTTTGCCTTGGGTTACACTTCTTTTTTTTTTTTTTTTTTTGAGATTTTATTTATTTATTTGAGAGAGAGACAGTGAGAGAGAGCATGAGAGGAGAAGTCAGAGAGAGAAACAGAGTCCCCTTGGTGTTGGGAGCCCGATGTGGGACTTGATCCCAGGACTCTGGGATCATGACCTGAGCTGAAGGCAGTTGCTTAACCAACTGAACCACCCAGATGCCCTGGATTACATTTCTAAGTCCTGATTTTCACTCTCAGTTTCTAGTAGATGCTAGGATTGGAGGAAGCAGGAAAACCTCACTTTTTTTTTTTTTTTTTTTTTTTTTAGGAGAAAGAGGAATCCAACACTGAACCCAAGTTTAAAAGCATGCTTTTTTAACCTAGAGTCAGATTAACTGGACATCTTTACCTTTGGCTACATCTGATCTCTCCCAGCTCCTTATATTTCCATTTTGTTCAAGAAAAGTATCTATCTTCTTTACCAGCTTTTCCTCAACTCAGCTCTTTACTTAATATGAATAATTAAAACTATGCAACTAAGAGTATCAGAAAGCTCACAGTCAAGCTAATTTATTTTAATTAAAATTGGATTCACAGAATTCAAAGTGGTCCCACTAGGCAAAAATATGCAGCCAAAATTCAGAAGATGCTTTGGGAGCCTGGAGAAGCTCAGTCAGCATTTACAAGGACCAATACAGGTTTCAGATCATTAAAATGACCTTAGAGAAAGTAAATGGAAATTGTGAAATAGATACAGATAGTAAGGTGTATTTCAGTGTTTGGTGTGATGGGACCAGAGCCTCCTCTGGGCTTCTAAGTTGATAGGCCTGAAAAAAATCATCTATAAATATCTAAACTGTATGCACACAACTGTAAATTTGGGGGTCCAAATTAAGGTTAAGGTAAAAATGGGTTTCCTATGTTCAAGAGCAGGAATGGAATGCCTACAATACACAAAAGAAATTCCTTATTCTATAATTCTAATTCAATTTTAAAAGAAGCATCTTGGCAATAATTATACAACAAATGACACCAGCCAGTTACTGAAGCCTATATTATAACAGCATCATGTCCTAGATTTTCCATTTATCTCATTCCAAATCCTTACGGCAATGTTAACCAGTCAAACGCCCAATTCTCTAATGCTCTCAGGCACTGCCTACTACCTTAAAGCAGTTTATGATTATTTTAGGCTATTTAAAGTTGTCCATAGTGAGTAAATCTTTCTCAGCTATGGCATGCCTTGTTAATTTGCCAGTGGCTGAGCAACATTGCACCTTCTCAAAATAGCCATCTCTACCTTCAGTTGGGTGGATCTTCTAGGACTGTTGACTACACCCTCCATTGAACAGGTCATTAGTGAAGGAAATGAGCCAGATGTAGAACACTTCCTATTCCTATGGACTTCATTACTATTCCTGGCCTACAGAACGCATTAAAATAATATTTTTCGAATGGGCACTAAATGGATATTTGGTGGTGATCATCTTTCCATTATGCTTGTGCTTTATCGCTTCTGCTTGACATTCTGCTGGACCCTGTGTCTCTCTTTTGTATTTGCTACTTTTCTTTAAGTCATTACAACACAGAGTTGCCATACCTGTCATCCAGAGGAGGTCAGACAAGAGAGAGACAGAGTCAAAGATATGACAGCAACAAATTAAAAAATGGATTTCCCAAAATTGCCATGGATGTGAAGTTCACATTCACTCACACACACATGCTGTATTTTACTAATGGGGAAATATGTAGTTTAAACATATATAAAAAGGAAAAAAACAATAGAAGAACTAAGTCAGAAGGAGAATTATGGCAAATGCATTTTTAAGCATTCTTCACTCCTGCAGCATCAGAGCAAGTACAGTCTTTATCTCTAAAAAGTCTTTCAAGATTTTAACAAAGTAGAAATGATAATCTTTACTGAAATTTTCCACTTAAAATGCCTGATCTGGAGCACCTAGTGGCTCAGTCAGTTAAGCGTTCCACTCTTGATTTTAGCTCAGGCCATGATCTCAGGTCAGGAGATCGAAGCCTCGTTTTTGGGTATGTGCCATGTGTGGAGCCTGCTTAAGATTCTCTCTCTCCGTCCCCCCACCACCCCTACACACTCACATGGGCAGGCTTTCTCTCTCAAAAATTTAAAAAATATAAAATTAAAAAGCCTGATTTACAGTTTTATAAAATAAAAAAATTTATAGTACAGGCTAGGTTGGTATGTGGGCTAATTTGAAGAAGACTTAGTGGATTTCATCCCTCTAAGACCATAATTTGCTTAGGGTAATTGGTTTTATCTTTCTACTTCACTTCATCCTCAGGGCCAACATTATAACTTTTTAAAAAATATTTTTATTGATTTATTTGACAGAGAGATAGAGGGAGAGGGAGAAGCAGACTCCCCACTGAGCAGGGAGCCCAACATGGGGCTTGATTCCAGGACCCTGGAATCATGGCCCGAGCCAAAGGCAGACGCTTAACCATCTGAGCCATCCAGGCACCCCCAACATTATAACTTTTGTAGGTGCTAAGCATTTTGCCTGTGTAGGTCCCTTTCCCCATAAAAATATTCAAAACTCTATTTTTCAACTGGTATAAAGTTAACTATGTTAATATAATATATTAAAACATTTTCTTCAACCTAAAAATTCTTTTTTCTTTTTCTAATTAAAAAAAAAATTAAACACTTTATGAGCCTCTAAAGGCATTATGGCCCTAGGCATGATGCTTACTGTGCCCCATGGATGGTTCACTTTATCCATCCCAGGGTGTCAGCTGGAAAGAAAGATTACTTAGAGTGTTGGAGCTAGTGGGATCTTGAAAGTGGAAGTTCAGTGTTTTCTTAGGTACTGGGCCAAATACCCATTATATTGCAACAAAAATACACTATTAAAACATACCTAATTTGTACAATTCAAGGATGGGCAGTCTTTCTTTAAAGATCTAAATTTGAATTAAAAGTCAAAACTTTGCAAAGGACTACCTGCAAACGCATATATGTTAACAAAACACCAACAACTTTTGAAGGAAACTTTGTATTATTAAAGTCAATTGTGATAAAAACTAAAAGGAAAAGCATAGGATGCCGTGAGAGTGAGTAACAGGGAGACCCAATCTAATTCTCGTGGTAGTTTATTCATTCTTTCCCTCTTCGTTAGAATAAAGATGGTAATGGTCATACTAATGACCACTGACAATTAGGATGTTTAAGAGGCATAAACAGTTTCCAGCTAAATAATGAATGAAATTGTTGTAAACCCTTATCTAATTTTTTTGTTGGTGTTAAAATGGTTGGATTTTTACCTTCAGAACTGCAGCCTCAAAGCAATAGCATATTTATGTCCGTAGTATCCAAATCTTTGTGTTAAATCCCTTTTGTATCTCTCTCTCTCTCTCTCTCTCTCTCTCTCACTCTCGCTCTCTCACGTACACATACATCACCACCACCGCAGATGCCACCACCACAGCAGATCCCCAAATCACAGGCTGAAGCAATTTCCAGATCTCCACATTTTCCCCTCTTCATTTCAATAGAAACAAAGATTAAAACACCTGGCCACTTAAAAATCCTTATAAATTATATCCAGTCCCTTCAGCCAACATTGTTTAAAAATGTCTAACAGGAGCTAGCTCCCAAAGTCACATATGCGTCCCATATGTGATTGTATGCCTTGCCTCTGTTTGCGTGTCTACCTCTCAGTAAGCAGGTAAGGCAGGCCTTATGCATAGAGTCTGTCCCTTATTCTCAGAGACAAATGTATTTTCCATTTTTCAATGTTTGTCGTTTTCATTAGATGGGGCTAATGGAGGTGTACTTCATCCCGTCCTTGGCTTGTTTGACTTACATCAGCATTCTCTTTTGAAATATGCCCCGTGTCTTTGTGGTTGGCACTCAGTGGCAGTAAATGCTCCTAATACCTCAGAAACATCTCTAGCCTCTGTGAACAGAGAGAGGATAGAAATCTACAAGACATCATCTTAGCCACCCCTCTTCGGTCTCGGGGCAATTCATTTCTTCCTCCCGCCTCTCACATAACTCCTTCGTGCTGACGGCTGCCATTGTGGGGATATCCTTCCACTGTGTGTTGAGTCATCTTTTTCAGTCAGCTTTTTTTGTCAGGTGTTTTTTTTTTTTGTTGTTGTTGTTGTTTAAATATATAGTCAATTTGATTGTATCTTTAATCTCAAGGTTCATATTGGCAGTCTTATAGAACTTCTAGAATTCTTATAGATTAATACCTTTCTATGTAGTTATATTGAAATTTTCTATACTTTGTACCCTCACTTATCAAAAATACCTATTTTTAGTGGTACTAATATAGTAAGATGGATTTCAAAAAGAAACATGACAAGATGTTTGATGGTATAAATACAAGCAAATAGAGCACTGGGATAGATGATTATTATCATCTAAATTGAAGAGTTTGAGGATGGAAAAAAAAATTGTCCTTAAGTGCCTTGAACATAGCAAACATGAAATAATTAAGAGATTGAGTCAACCTCAAAGAGGGTGCTTGGAGTCAGGCCACAGGGCTCTGTAATTGACCTGAGGCTAACCAAACAACAGCTCACAGGAAGAAGTGATGTAATCTTAGGCTACAAAAATAGTAGTATAAGAAGAAAAAGAATCAGCCTATGTTCTTATCTCATCTGTCTGTGCTCCTCCTCCTACGTGTCAGAACTTTTTTTTTTTAATTTAAGGACACTGCCAAACTGTAGTATAACAGGGTGAACAAGACGAAATGTCACCACTCTTGAAAACAATGATAAAAACAAGACAAAGTGGCCAGTGTGGGAACATGAACAATGACTTCAAGTATTTGTGGGTTATCGCATGAAATAAGGAGTTATTCTAATTTAGGTCTATGCAAAAAACCAAACAAACATGTAACGTCAATAATTGGAATTTAAGAGGCTGCCAGCTTTACTTCAAGATGAACCTTTTTGAAGGTCATTCTAACACAGCAGTGATGTCGCTTGTCAGGCAGTAAGTCCCCTGTTACCAGCTGTGAACGCAGATGTTGGGTAAAGCTCGGTCAGACATCCCTTCAGACTGGATGTTAAAATAATTCACCATTTCCCCCTCCAAATTTGTGAAACTTCCAGTTTGGCTAATTCCATTTTCCACCACCGGGGAAGTAAGCCTGATTTTCAGTGCTGTGCTCACCTTCCCAACCTATTCAGAGAAAACTCCCCACACTGAGCTGGTCACAGTAATGGACCAGTAACTCAGACAGATGTAAGCTAACATTCCCTGTGTTTTAATCTCTAGAGGCAATGTTAAGCAACACAGCCTACCCAGAGAGGCCTGAACCTGAGCCTGGGAGTCGGAAGCTGGCTATCTTCCTCCTTTACCAGTAGTTGTAGACACCTACTGCAGGAGGGCCATTTGTCCAACTGGTAGCTAGGGAAAGAAGTTCCTGTCAGACAGTTGTGGTTGGCTGACCATTTCTCATTTTCAACTGTTTCTTCTGACCTCCTTCTGGATTTTCACTAAATAGAGGCAGAGTCCTTCAGTGAGATCACTGGGAAGGTCTTTGCTTACCTGGTACAAGCATCGCCACTCCCTCTCCTTCAGGACTGAATCATAACACCTAATGGTGGAGCTTTAACAACTAAGGTACAGCCATGAGCCAAAGCTCCTGGAGAGCTTTAAAGACAGCATCACCAACAACCACCCAATAAACTTCTATTTAAATATTTCTGCTCAGAATTGTTTTGTTGCCCATACCTGAAAGCATTCTTAAGTAAGACGTGATCCTTCATGACTTCCTCCTGGGCAATGTAACATTTCTAGTCATATGATTGCTTAAGCATCTTGTACAACTAATTCCTTAAAACCACCCTCACTTGTAACCAAGAGGTCCAAGGAATATACTAGATGTTTAATGGAGTCAGAGAATCTTAGAAGGAAACTGCAGAGCTCCTCAAGTTAGAAAAGTTCACAAGTGCAGGAATTTCCTTCTAAAAGATCCAGGATAAATGGTCATTTATTCATACAGTAATTCATAAACTATTTTTTGAGTGGCTACTATATTTGAATGCCTTTATTAAGGGTCGCCTGGGTGGCTCAGTGGGTTAAGGCCTCTGCCTTTGGCTCAGGTCATGGTCTCAGGGTTCTGGGATCGAGCCCCACATCGGGCTCTCTGCTCAGCAGGGAGCCTGCTTCTTCCTCTCTCTACCTGCCTCTCTGACTACTTGTGATCTCTGTCTATCAAATAAATGAAAAATCTTTAAAAAAAGAAAAAGAATGTCTTTATTAAGAGATCTCACTACCTATCAATGTAATCTTTGAATAGCTCTGATAGAAATAATTTTGTTTATGAACCAAAATATTTTGATGTTATAAAGGATATATATTTAGAAATCTTGTTTTTAAAGATGTATTTATTTGAGAGAGAGAGAGAGAGAGAGAGAGAGAACAAGCAAGGGGAAGGGCAGAGAGAGAGGGAGAAGCAGACTCCCACTGAGCAGGGAGCCCGACATGGGACTCAATCTTAGGGGTCCTGAGATCATGACCTAAGCCAAAGGCAGATGCCCAACAGAATGAGCCATCCATGTGTCCCTAAATATCTTACTTTTATAGTGTGATCTCTGAAACAATTATTAATAGAAGTTATAGGAAAATAACTTGTCACAGTGGAAATTGCATAATCTTTGAAGTAGAAGATAATAGTTTATAGAATTTTCTGGCACTGCTGTTACTAATGCTATAACTTCAGGCATGTTCTTTGTATTATTCTCTATTTGCCCTCACCTCTCCCCATCATCCTTACTCTCTCTGTGCTGAACTTTTCAGAGTACAACACCTCCGGTTCCCTTTCCTTCTGTTACTGGGTGGGTTTGGCCAATGGATGGCATCCTCTTGGAGGCTAGAGGGTAGGAGGAGACACAGTAACATTAGAGAGGTCAGATTATTTGTTCTGCAGTAGACTTCCTCCATTCCCTGTGGTTCTGTCAGTGGTTGTGTTGCTGTGGGATTGCATCTCCAATATGATGACTTTCTTCCTTCGAGCATTCAAGTGGCTCCAGTAACATCCATCTCTCCCCTTTTCCTTTTGGATCCAAGTGTGGATGTGGCTTCCCACTGTTGCTAGTTCCTATGGCCACTATTAATGTCCTCTCAGCCATTTCCAACTTTAAAAATTGTCCCTTTCAAATATAGCATCTGTTTCCTGTGGGTCCTGAACTGCTACATTTTTAAATCTCTCCAGACCAGAGTTTACTCATATGCATGAGGATATTAATAGCTACACCCGAGTTCTTGTGAGGGATTAAATAATATTGCCTCTGTGATCTAGTCTGGTGTCTGTCACACAGTAAGTATTACATAAATATAAGACTGTATAAACATTACAGCTGAAAACATAATCATCCTAAGAGGGTGGGCACCAAGAGCGTTCTTCCCATTTTTACCTACCGGCAGGGTCCTTTTTCCTATACGAATGTAACCTGACACTCAGGAGTGGAAGGAACATGCCGTATTATCAATATTGTGTAACAAGGAGCGTTGCTTCTCTTAAGATCCTCATTCTCCCCTACCAAGCCCATCTATCTTTTTCTCCTTGGGTGTCTAGTCATTCAAGAATGAATAATAGGTAACACTTCACAAGTTGAAGGCAGTGCACTTCCATTCATTTTATGAGCAGTACAAGTACCTAAGAGCAGTTTAAAATACCACATCACACCGTGGGTTCTGTTTTTATATATAACCAAATTAAATGCTTATTAGCATGTACACACTTGAACATAGAGAAAATCTTTATGGCACATTCTTTCCCATGAGCATCTTCTTCCCTTAGACTTTGCACATACTTCCACATATTGCTTATGAAGCTGTTTTGTAGTTAGTTTTGTTTGCATTTTGCTTTTCTCCATGAGACGTTTTTACCCATAGCACCTGGCAGAGTTGCCTTTCACTCCACAAATATTTGTTGAATGAATGGCACATGAAAGTTAACAGGGACCATTGCTCTTATTTAGGGTCCAAAATAAGATGCAGATGGCTTGGCAGATGGCATGTAAGGTCATGCAATGCCTTCCCAGGGAGCCAGAAGTTATTCACAGAAAGCCATTGCGTCACCACCATGAGCAGCTTGAGTACTCCTGTGAATCTTAGCAGACAGGTTATCTCGCAAGAGGATGATTAGTGGGGGAGAGTGCAACATCCTGTCCCCTGTTTCTAAAAGGCAATACATAAAAGTAAAAGAAATAATGGCCTGAGTACAACAGCATTGGCCACTGAGAGCCTTATCTTAAGCTGAACCACTGTCCGTGTCAATCACCCAAAAAAATGATACGGTTATTTCTTCCTGAGATATTTTGGGGTCAGATGTTGAATATGTTAAAGTAATTGACAAGCAAGAAAAGGTGATTACAAATGATATGAAGTCATGGTTGAAAATATACCAGTAAACAAATCTAAGGTCTATTAAGAATTCTTTCATTGAGATCATATTCTTTTATACTGACTTCCATCATCATTCAAAAGATATGCAGTGATTTAAACAGTATAAGTACTTGATTTCTTACAGTGCAAAGGGAATAACATTTGTAGTCTTTACTCTCCAAACCTTTATTTCTGATGTGAAACAAAAACAAAAAAACAAACCAAAGAAACAAACAAAAACTTAAGTATCAAATGCTTTGCCATGCTCAGAACATGGCATATTTCTTTATGTGGCTTTATGCGCTGTACCCCTGCCTAACATGCTTTCCTCTCCTTTTTATCTACCTAACTCTAAATGTGAAGCCTTCCATGATTACATTAAGGACAGGATAATTTCTCCTCCCATGTGCTTTCCTTATGAAACTACCTTTGCACAGTAGACTGTGACCATAAACTGAGTAAAAATCATCATCGGGCAAACTCACATATAGCTAGTTAAGATTATTTTGAAACAGTTGTCTTACAGGGTTCTTGTAGTCTTCCATTATTTTCCCCAACAGTCACGGTAGTACCAGAGGTGCCCTTAAGAGACTACCTGGCTCCATTTATACTCTTCCCTGTTCTCACTGTGAAGCAGATACCTTTCAGTGGGTGTTTTGATGTACTGTATGGGGCACAAAATGTAGGCTTCAAGAGGTGTAACTAGTGGATAGCTTCCACCTGTCAACCCTCTTTGGAGATTGCTTCAGCTGAAGGTAGCCTCCTGATACAGCTGGCTTTCTGTGGTGATCCAGTTTTCTTTCTCCAACCTGGGACACTGTGAATGGGTTGTTCCATCTTCAGGCCTCCCCACAGGGTCAACTGAAGCTTTTTTTGAGGTTATATTGCTAGTCTACTTCTCCTCATGCCCAATTCTGCTTGTTTCCCTCCATTTTCCTTACAAGTGTATTGAAATAAAGAGCAATTCCTAATAAACCTTCTGTATGCAATCTCTTCTCAGAATCAAGGAACCCAATCTGTGACAGTCAGTGGTAGGAGGGACCCAAGAGAACCCACTCAAGGATAGGATTTGGAGCAGGATCACACAAATGCGTAGCAGGCAAGAAGGACCCCATTGCTGGTGGTAAGTAAAACACTGTGAGCCCCAGCACAAAAGAGTGTGATTGTTAAGACTTTCATCTGTAGAAAATAAGGATGACAGACAGGTAGAAGGTGATGAACTAGCCAGTGTAATGTGTGAAGTGTCTGAGAAATATGGGGAAAATAGTAACAGCAGGGAGGGAGCTGGTGGCTCTGGCTAAACATGACAAAAGCTTTAGAAAAATACTGAGAAAAACAAAACAAAAGACTGAGAATGATTCATTATCACTTGAAAACTAGGTGTGGAAGCCAGGGGGCCTTCTTGGTAGCACAAGAGAGGCACTCCTCTTGTGCCACAGCAGGGCAGAGAAACCAAGCACCAGGTCCAGGACTGAATGAAGAGTAAGTAGTTGGGTTTCAAAAAAAATCCATCCTTCCAGGGCAGGTCGATGACACCAAGATCAGGGCCTTGGTTAAAAAAAAGAAATGGGATCATGACCTATTGGATGGATTTGATGTCCTAAAAATCTTGAATTTCAGATCTCCTTGCATCCTATGGGCCTTCAAAGAAAGTCTTATTTCTTTTCCTTTCTTTCTTCCTTTTTTAAAAAAATTTATTTGACAGAGAGAGATGGTGAGAGAGGGAACACAAGCAGGGGGTGGTGGGAGAGGGAGAAGTAGGCTTCCCACTGAGCAGGGAGCCTGAGGTAGGGCTTGACTTGGGATCATGACCTGAGCCAAAGGCAGATGCTTAAAGACTAAGCCATCCAGGCATCCCGAAAGGCTTATTCCTGTCAAAGACTAGTAACTTTCTTCCATTTGGAAGTGATGCAGAACCTCTCCCTGCAAAGACATGTGTCCTCCATTTCCCCAGGATCTGTCCATTGCTCCCATTAGTCCACCAGGCTACAACAATGGTTGAATTACAACATAAACTCAGCTAGAGATGTACTGGGCTCAATAAAGCAAGGGACTATATCTCCAAATTGCTGTAGGACATGCTAACATGCACCCCTAGGACCTGGAGAATACCTTTGGTACTGGATTTTGTGAGTGCTTGATTAAGATAGGCAAAACATAAGGGCAGGAAAAAGGAGGGTTTATTTATTTATTTGAGATCACTCCACTGAGACAGACAACTGAACACCTTGGCAAGGATTTGGGGAGATGGTGAGGACAAACTACTAGTCACTGACCACACAATGCCAGAGTTTCCAAAACAGAATTTCTAAAACAAAACATAAGAAGAAATAAAAGGGGGCACCTGGGTGGCTCAGTGGGTTAAGCCTCTGCCTTCGTCTCAGGTCATGATCCCAGGGTCCTGGGATCGAGCCTCATGTCAGGCTCTCTGCTCAGCGGGGAGCCTGCTTCCTCCTCTCTCTCTGCCTGCCTCTCTGTCTACTTGTGATCTCTCTGTCTGTCAAATAAATAAATAAAATCTTTAAAAAAAAAAAAGAAGAAGAAATAAAAGGCTCAGAGATATGGGTGTGGTAGAGGGAAACTATTAGAAATACATGACACAAGGCCAAAGTCCCACGAGGGGACTACAGTCCACAGAAGAGCCTGGGGCTTATGCTGTTCACTGAAGCAATACAGACTGTCCTGTTGAGAAGGATACCAGCAGGAGAGAAAAGGTCAGGGTGGGTATGTTCTGTAAACTAGGCTGAGTGACAAGATTTGCAGTAGAGATGCAAAATCCTTGGAACAGCAGAGTTTGATGGCAGCACTTAACTGTTAGAAGTCAGACACATTTTAATGAGTGGCAAATTTAGAAGGGCTACCCTATAGGGTCTGTCAGAGAGTCATGGGAATGGTTGATAGAATATGGTGTCTCTAGGGGCAAGTAAATGGGCAGCTAGTAAAAGTACTACTGAAGCTGTGCAACTAAAAGAAATGAAGAATGAATGATTGGGAGGCTGAGGGCAGTTGGTCCCAAAGTTAGGATACCTAGCCTAGACCTGGAACAGCTATTAGACCTGGAAACTAACTGACTGAAGGAGAGACTTGATTCCCAGAATAAGGACCTCAATGTACCACAGCAAGTGTGCATGTTATGATTCTTCCAGGTATTCCTCTGTCTTTAGTTTTAAGCTGCTAAATTTGGGGGCAGTTTGTTACAGAGCAATAGAGAACTGATATGGCTACTCTGGTACTTTGTGCATGAGCCGATCAAACAGCACTGGGGTGACTTGGGAAGGACCCAGAGTGAGTCGTCTTTCCTCCTAACTATGAGACACTTATTCCAGAGTGGGAGCCTTTGGTGACCAACACTTCTCTTCATACACTGGATCTGTCCATAACATTTCCTCAAACTTGTTTGTCATTGATCTTCATTTTTTTTTTTTTTTTGCCTTCAAATGCAAGACCATCAAGTCAAACCATTAATTCTTCACAAGTTAGTCAAGTTCTTAATTTTGGACAACTGTCCATTTAGGCAAAGAGGACAAAGACGTCTACTGTCCAGAGTTTTGCCTACTGATAAGTCTTGCCTTCTCCATTGCCTTTAAAGTGATGCTTAGTGTGGATACAACCGTCCAGCAGACCACTTTCAGTGGATACCAGCACAGTGAGCAGAATTTCCTTTCAAACACACAGTGGTGGATGCAGGAAGAGAAGGTGATGTTCCTTCTTGTGAGTAGACACACAGGTCCATGCTTTTAGACAAGGATTTGGGGTTTGAGTGTCTCATTTGGTTTTTCAGCTGACAAGTGTTGTTAAAAGTCCATACCCTGTTTTGTCTTACTTTCAATACATCATGCCCTTTGTATGCCGCTGGTGACACTCATTTCTGAAATCTTGC
The DNA here is from genome assembly GCA_004024625.1 of Mellivora capensis. Classification (NCBI taxonomy): domain Eukaryota; kingdom Metazoa; phylum Chordata; class Mammalia; order Carnivora; family Mustelidae; genus Mellivora; species Mellivora capensis. Next base: position 22,444 of record PISX010005621.1, on the reverse strand, counting down.
CTTTGGTGGGTATTTCATTCCAAGGACACTCAGGGGATAGTTTATTAGATATTTTGTCATGGCCGGTCATGGGCTACCACTTTCTGTTCCTTAAGAGTGACTCCATGTTCCCTAGCTCCCAGATTTCCTGGAGGTTCTGTGCTATAGCCACGGCTGGTACTATTTTTTATAAAGTCAGGATTCTTACTCAACACCAACAGAAGCTAACATTGACTGAATTAGACTGAAAAATACTGTATTGAACAGATAATGGATTACTTGAAGAATTTTGGCAAAACAAAAATAAAAACAACAACAACAAAAAATCCACAAGGATCCAGTCAGAAAACTGGTGAGTATAAAAAGGTGATGGCATAGCCAGAATCAAAAATAAAACCAGTATTATTTTTTAAAGATTTTATTTATTTGACAGAGAGAGAGACAGTGAGAAAAGAAACACAAGCAAGGGGAGTGGGAGAGGGAGAAGCAGGTTCCCCGCAGAGCAGGAAATCTGATGTGGGGCTTGATCCCAGAACCCCGAGATCATGACTTGAGCCAAAGGCAGACACTTAATGACTGAGCCACGCAGGTGCCCCACAAGACAGTTCTGAGAAGCATCCCAGTGAGAAGACTGGTAACAATGCCCCCAGACATGAACGCTGAAGCTCGCACCCACACTGTCACTGGCACTGGGGACTGGCTATCACCATGGTGATCGTGCCAGTCCTACCTCCAGACACTGATGTTGCTGCTGTCACATCTACGGCAGAAAGAATTTCTCTGCTTCTTGATATCACTAGCTCTAGAGCCTAAATCCAAGTCAGATACATTTGATTGGCTGAGCCTGGTTCACAAGCTTTGGTAGGAGCCTTCACTGGAGGCTTAGAAAGCAACGAACTGGCCTTTTTGGCTCTTATAAAAGGACTCTGTTTTCTATTAACACTCCTATTTAGAGAATTTCTGAAACAGAAGGAAGGACAGTTATTAGGGAAGAAAACCACAAGTGCCCTCTATGTAACGATCCCTTTGCTCACTGGATCCCTGGTCTACTTCTCCCACTATATTTTACAACCACCTTCTTTGGGGAGCCATTTGTTTAGGATTTGAGAATATACATTTCCTTAGCTTGCACATACCAACTGGCAGACTGAAGTCTGATGAATTACAAAGCTGAATAACGAAAACAAGAATTACACTTTTTTCAAATAAAGAAATGCGTACAAAAGGAACGCCAAGTTACAGAAACACACAAATGTCTGAGAGTTATTTGTTTCAGTGACTAAAATCCACAGTCAGCTCCAGAGAGTTAGAAATTGGCACTGTATTATACGAATACAAATGATTTATGAAAAAGAGTTGCGTCAGAGCCATTAGAAATGAAGTTAACAAATTCAGATTAACAAAAGTGAGTGAATATTTTGAAGATATTAGAATCTGAACTTAAGGTCTTTCACAAAAGAGTGAGTCATCCTGAATGAAAAATAATTTTACATCTTCTGAGACAACTTCAAATGAGATGTTTAAATATAATTTGGCCTCTGGCTTCCTTTTCACAGACGAGCCTTACTAAATACAGAGAAGATATGAAAACCTATTACACACATTACGGAAGACAGAAACAGTAAGACTCCTTTAACCCCATGGCTGATGGCATTAATGGCTAAGAGAAAATTGCTACAGACTTATCTAATGATGTGAACTTATTTCACCATCCTGTTTCAAGGAGATGTGTCAACAAAGGCTATAGTTAGGACATGTTTTTTATATGGATACATGAAGGGGGTAGTTGGGTTTTGAGCAAATCTGTAAAGGTCATGGTACCTATCAGAATAATTGCAAGTGCCGTATAGGGGGTCTGAAATATGGGTTCTAACACAGGAAATATGCAGGTAGATCATGGATGTTTAGGAAACATGCTCACAGAGACCATGAGTCTCCAGAATGATTCTTCCCAGGCCTTGACAAGCAAGCCTCACCAAGTTACCTACTGGTGGCATATTCAAGTTTGTGTATTATCTATTCCTAAAAAGATTATCATTTTTTTACAAAGAAATTCATTCATAAACAGAAAAAGTATATAATGTACCTTGATGTACCTATTTCACAGCTTCAATAGGATCCATAGATACGTGGCCATTTCCCACCCTTCCTATATTATTTTAAAGCAAATACCTGACCACGCAATTGGATTTGCAAATAATTCTAGTATATACCTTTAAAGTTAACAGCTTTTTTAAAAAAAAAATAACTGCAGTACAATTACAAACAAAACAAATATTTCCTTAGTATTATTAAATACTCAGTTGGTGTTCTAATTTCCATTTATCTCATAGATGTCATAAATATAAGTGTGTTTTCTTGGAAGGCGGTAGAATCAAAATTCAGATAAGGTTCATGCATTACAATTGGTTGATATGTTTCTTTATTCTTTCTCCATCCATAAGTTCCCCCTTTATCTTTGTCTTTCTCTCTCTGCACAACCCTCACAACTTATTTGTGGAAGAAACCAGGTCATTTGTTCTGTAGGGTTTCCTGGTCTGGAGCGGTGAATTTCTGAGAACAAAACATAGCAATATTGGAAGTGTGAGGACTCCCAGCCCTGTGCTCCTGGCCCCGACAAGAAGTCTGACCTTGCCATGTAAGTTCTTTGGGACTTTGTGTCAGAGGGTCCTGGCAATAACAAAGAGCAATGAGCTTGGGAAAAGCCAGGATGGGAAATTTGCCTCTAAAGTTGACAGCCTATACCTGTCCTGGAACAAGGAGGAAGGATTGAAGATAAAAGACTGAAGAGGGAAGAAAAAGAGGCACTGGAAGGAATATAGTCTGTGACTGTGAGCAGCTGTAGATCCGGAGGTCACAATGGGAGAAAAGGAGGCCTGGGGGAATAGCCGGCATTTCTATGGATAATGCGGAGGTCCCAGAAACAGAGACAGGCTTTTGTTTTTTAATGTAAATTAGATATGGGCGAATCTCCCCCAAAACCTTTGGGTGTTTTTTAAGAAGCCAAGGAAATATTGGAATTACTTTTTTTTTAAGATTTTATTTATTTATTTGACAGATAGATCACTAGCAGGTAGAGAGGCAAGCAACGAGAGGGGAAGCAGGCTTCCCGCTGAGCAGAGTGCCCAATGCAGGGCTCGATCCCAGGACCCTGAGATCATGACCTGAGCTGAAGGCAGAGGCCCAACCCACTGAGCCACCCAGGTACCCCTGGATTTACTGTTATTTGAGATTATTTTTCATCACATGGTATGTGGGTTTTGTTTTGTTTTAATGTGACACTGAACAGAAAACTGGAACACATGGGTTCCCAATTCCTTCCCTTTGATCCATTTCCTCAGGTTTCTTCTCCTAGAATCAAGTGCAGGATGCTGTCTTTTCACCCTCCCTCCATGCTAACTGGAAGTCAGTGTTTGTCCCTTAACCTTTCTCTCATCCTACCCTATTTACTAGGGTCTTTCTCAGTTGATACACTTTTGGCTGCAAGTAATAAAAACCTTACCTTGAAGTTATAAAAATAAAGCAAATTTATAATGTCATCTAACAAGGCAGTCTGAGGTAGGGCGAGTTATTCATACATCTCCTATCAGTTTGCTGTCCAACAGCTCAGTTTTGCCCTCCTTTAGCACCTTAAGATGGCTGCAACAGTTTTAACAAACCTCCTCAGCAAACCATGTCCAGAGGCAGGAAACAATTTTTTTTTCCTTCTGTGTTTCTCTTTCAAAGCAAAAAATCCTTTTTCAGAAAGCATAGCTAATTTACCAGCTTTCCTCTCTTGTCTCATTCTCCAGAACTGGGTGCTGTGTGTTTTCCTAAGACTGGCAAGAGAAATAGAATTATCATGAGTCCATTAGCTTGGACTAATCAAGACCCAGACTCTTTCGGCTGGGAATCCTAACACCTCCATAAGCACAAAGTTATGTGGAAAAAAAAACAAAAACCCATCAGAACAGGGTCTGTCACTATGAAAGAGTGAGGCAGGGGATCCATTCACTTAGGCATCCAATTGAATCTGTTATAGGCCTTACCAGGCACCAAGACTGGAATTAAAAAACTACTATAGAAATAACAACATTCATGGAGAGGAATAGGCTTCTTATTAAAGACTTATTGGATTCTCCCTCCCCCAAACTCCTGCCCCAGACATCCGCCAGGTCCTCAATAAATACCTTAAAACCATTGAATCTAAAATATTTTAGTTATGGGAATGAAGTCATTGAAGGGATTATAAAATGCCTTTGCACACCAGGCTGGGAGGTGAGAAGTTCTGGTTTTGGTGATACTTTTTATTCTTTTGAATCATAAGGGTCAGCGCTGGGCTCAGAGGAGAGAAAGCAAAGTTAAGATGAATAAAGGAATCCTTCCCATTTCATATCATGCTCAGCATGGCAGGGATTCTGAATAGATAGTGTGATAGGAAACAGAGCAGATACATTTGAATGGAATACCTATTTTGTTGTATCTGTTAGAACCTTGGCATAAAGGTTAGCAGCTGGAGAAGAGAGAAAACAGGTAGAGAAAAGGAGGAACTAGCTCTCCAATTCAATTGTCTAGAGACTTTCTCAGAAGCAGGAGCCAAGGAAGAAGAAGAAAGTTTTAACAAATAGGTTTGATCAGGTAGTCCTCTGGATTCTAGAGACAAAATTTAATGTTGTTCTTTTTTTTTTTTTTTAATCATTCATCCATTCACTCATTCATTCATTCAACAAGTATTTCAAACTCACCTCTTTACTCCTTCCCCTCTAGCTGTGTTCAGTCTTGTTCACCTAGATAAACCTGGACTCTTTCTTCTATGAGCTAGGAAGATACTTGTACACGTCTAATTATTATCTATGTATAGCATTCATTACCTCTTTGGTCCTAGGTGAATCATATGCTGTATTGAGATGTAGTTCTATTTGCTATCCCTACTGAGGCATTCAGACATGTACTAAATAAGATTATCTCCTCCACCATCTCTTTTTGTTGTTGTTGTTATAGGCTTTCCCTGAATATGTTCATCCACTCTTGGTCTTTAAACTCCACTTACACATTGGTGACTTTCATCCTGGTATGTTCAGCCTAAACTTCTTTCCCTTTATCAAGCCTTAATACCAAGTTCTACATGAACACAGATATCTGAAAATCTCACAGGCTTCTCACTTTCTCCATCTCCAAACAAAATGGGTCTCCTCATTTGTACCCTGCTGAACCTTTTTCAGGTAATCAGAATAAAAAACATTTGTTGACTCATTTATTCTACGCAAGCTTGGTGTTGAGTGTTTTGAGTAATCAAATGTTACATATGCCGCAGTCCCCTTAAGATCTTACTCCTTCGTGTTTCACCTTCTAATGAAAGAGGAAAAGGAAACAGTCAGTGACAACCCTCCTGTCTTTAAAAATTCTGCATTCTTGGTGACATATTTAAAAGGGTATATGTTTTAACAGTGTAAGTTTCAAAAAGAACACTTCTGCTTTCATCTCAACAGATGTGGCTGAAGTAAGGGATTGGGGTTATGCCAAATAAAGTAAATGACTTAAAAGCCAAAATGGCATGATGAAGCAATGTTATTTTTATCAAGATGACTGGTCTGATTGGTGGTGACCTTGAAAGCTTTCATGAAGGTTTTAAAGTGACATGAATTAGGGAGACAATTTGGAGAAAGCAATGACTCATCTGCATTAAGTAAAAAAAATGTCTTAACAAGAAGAGAACTCAAGTGGACAAAAAATGAATTCAGAAAAAAGACTTAGATCACATAATTAGCTTTCAGAGAATCAGTCTACTTCTTATCTGACAAAATCTTTCATGATGATATGATATAAAGGTCTGTATTCTTTGTTATTTCTAAGTATAAAAAGTTCCTCTAGTCTGATTTCTTGATGAAGATGATTCAAAGGTAACACCTCAATTATGACTACTGTGAAATGTTTTTGTACATATGGGTTAGTGATAATCATAATACCGACATACAGTTAAAAATAAAATACTTAATGTGGCTAAATAATCAGGACAAAGAAAAAGTGAGTATTTATTATGTGGTCCTCATGTCACAGATACTATCCTTTAATTAAGTAGGGTAGAAATTTGTAGGGAAGTGAGTTACACTCACAAGCTTCTTCTGTATGAGGTAAGTATCGGTAAGTTCTGCAAAATACAAACATAGAGCTATGGGAATTCAAATAAAGAGAGTTCAAAAATAACAGTGGCAACAAAGAGGTCTTCATGGAGGGCACCTGGGTGGCTCAGTTGGTTAAACATCTGCCTTCAGCTCAGGTCATGATCCTAGTACCCTGGGATCAAGTCCCATGTCAGGTTCCTGATGAGAGAGAAACAGGGAGCCTGTTTCTCCCTCTGCCTGCCACTCCCCCTACTTGTACTCTCTCTCTCTCTCTGTGCGTGTCAAATAAATAAATAAAATCTTAAAAAAAAAAAAAAAAAAAAGGAGGTCTTCATGGAAAAGGAATCCCTTGAGCAGGGCCTGCTTGCTGGATCTTAATGTTGGCCATGGAGTAAGAGGTAGGATGCAGGAGTAAATGAACATGGGGAACCAGACCATATGCAATGGGAGTTGTGAGACAGCAAATTCCAACTTATTTCTAGGCTAGGTGATGAATCAGGATCATGGTAGAAGAATAAAAGAAGGGACCAGAGAAATAAGTAGGGAGTATGGTAGTAAGGTGATTAAAGGTGGTCTAGATAAAAATAAGAGGTAGGTATTTGTTGTGGCTTCTCATTGGATTCCTGTGTGGGTTTCCATCACTGAGTTGTGTTTATTTCCATAAGTTCAAGGAAGATGGGTCAGAGATCTGTTTCAAACAGAGAGAAGGGTGTGCATCAAACCTAAATGTGGATAAAGACCTGACTGACTTGAGAAGTGATAACAGATCCAGTTTAACTGATATTTAGTCTATGTTTAGAGAAAGAGAGATATTCAGGCAGGAACCTGGGAGGATAATTGCATTTAGGTGTTGGAAGGAGGAAGAAGAGCCAGAAAAGAATCAAGCAGTGGTCAACTGTTGCAGATATGTAAATAAGAGATACACAAATGGAGAAAAGCCCTTTGAAAAACCAGCTTCACTAGAGGAAAAGCTAAATTTCAAAGTGGGACCCCTTCCACTGGGGATGCACAGAAGCATAGTAATTAGTAATGCAACTCTAACTGTGGTTACAACAGGAGCCATTGCATTATTAATCCTATTTTCTTCTTGGTAGTTTAAAAATACAGAAGGATAGATTTTGCTATTTACTACATTTATTTGCTTTGAAAATGTTAACTTAGAAATTTAGTATCTTGGGCAAAATTACAGATCATCCTTGCTCTGGAGCTCTCAGCCTGGTTGGTGCTAAACAGAATTGATATATGGGAGTAGAAAATAGAACCATGGGGGGAAATTGGCAAAGCTAAGACTAGAAACAGGAAGATAAAGAAAGATGAGTCAACACTGTCTTTGTTATCTATAGCTGCATAACATAACTCAAAACTTAGTGACTTAAAATCACCACCATTTTATTATTTCTCTTGGTTCCGTAGGTTGTCTGGGCTCAGCTGGGTGCTTCTTTTGCTCTACGTGAGGCTGGCTGGGAATGCAGTCATCTGAGTCTATTGGATGCAATGTCTAAGATTTCTTTCCATGTGGCTGGAAATTAATGCTAGCTCTCAGATGGGTGTTTACCTGGGACTTTCAACTGGAATATTTACATATGGCCTTCAACGTATTTGGAGTGTCTTATAGTACAGCAACTGGACTCTGAGCTACACAGTGTCCCAGAACAAGCATTGCAAAAAGGAGGAAGCAGAATCAGTCACCCTCTTAAAGGACAGGCTTAGAACTGGCGCAGTGTCACCTCTACCACACTCTATTATTGAGCAATTGCAGGCTGAACTGGATTCAAACAGAAAAGAAACAAAAGCTGCCTCTCAATGGGAAGAACAAGAAAGAATTTCCAGTGAATTTTAATACAGCAAGTGCAAGAGAATCAATTAGATAGTTAGGGAAAAAAAACAAGGCAGAAGGCTGTTTTGCTATGAATTTTTACTGTTTGTTTGTGTGTATAGATGAATTTCCTGATATATCCAAAGATGCATGGAAAACTCTCTTAGGTAAGTATCATATCATGCCTAAACCAAATTTGGTCCTGAAAGGAAAGAGGCACATACCTAAAAGGACCAAGAGCACAGGAAGCAGGGGAAAAAAAAAATCTGTTTTTCCCCCGCCACTAGAGGGAGAAAATCCTCAGAAAAAAGGTTCTCAGCAGAGACTGTATGTAATAGTTTGACTGAGTAAATTGGGGCTTGGAATTATTTTAAAATTTGCTGTCAACGTAACTTTAATTGAGACGTAAAACAGAGTATTTCATGTGATTTTTTAAAAAGATTTTATTTATTTATTTGACAGAGAGAGAGATCACAAGTAGGCAGAGAGGCAGGCAGAGGGGGAGAGGAGGAAGCAGGCTCTCTGCTAAGCAGAGAGCCTGATGCGGGGCTTGATCAGGACCCTGGGACCATGACCTGAGCCGAAGGCAAAGGCTTAACCCACTGAGCCACCTAGGTGCCCCTATTTTACGTGATTCTTATATATTTATTTAATTTCTAACTGTGGGTTAATGTATACTGCATGAAAGTAAGGCATTGCTATGGCAAAAGCACCGAAGAACATTATTCAAATGAAATGAAACCATGAATAGAATGTTCCATGTGGGAGTAAAAATAATTAACCATTAATAATGTCACCTTTTACCTCTTGCATTTCATCATTAAAAATATTTCTAAGATTGAAAGTTAAAACAGGACTTTTTTTTAAATGGAAAGATCTACAAAACTGACTCATTAACTTTTTTAATAGTTGAAAATATCTTCAGTAGGATAGATCCAAATCCATACTTAGAACAATAGAATCCTGAGGCTTTCAAATACTCAGGCTTGGGAATGAAGTCACATAGAACATTCGTTCAGCAAATTATCTCCAAATTCAGTAAGAAATTGAACTTTTCTTTCTTCCCCCTTCTCTCTTTCCCTCATTCCTCTCTCCTTTCCGTAATTGAAACAAGTCTTCATTGCGTGCTACTATATCCCATGCACTGGACTAGCCCTAGGTGTACATTTGTGGGTGGATAATAGAGACATGTTTCCTGACTTCACAGAGCTTTTAGTCTGTGGGATTCAGGCCACAAAATCTGGATATATTTTAGATATATATGGATAATAAAACAAATAATTATAATCAAAATTTTAATTAAATAGATCAGGCAAATTTCAAAGGAAATTGTGCAAGAACTCTTGAAGAATTAAATGACGCTTTTGCTTCCTTTTTAATCCCATCTCACATTTTCAACATCTGAGAATATTATTTTTGTGAAGACAGTGTTCTCTGTAGGATACCTAAACAGAATTTTTTTTAAAAGTTTGTCATCTTTGTTGAATTTGGAATTCTATCACCTCTTCTGCCTATCCTCTTCATTTTCTAGAGTGTTTGACACCACCTCAATTTACTTAAGTGCATTCATGCCACTCTTTTTTCTAATGACTCCGCTCATTCTCTCTAGAACCTATGGAGCATTATCTGTTTATTTTTAATCATCCATCTATGTCATGGTCACTCTTAGTCTTTCCGCGTAGTTAGTAAGAGAGACGTGTTAAGAGCATCTTTAATTTGTCTGGATAGACGATTCTTGAATATTTATCTCCAGCTCAGTTCTCCCCTGTACTCCGCTATAAATTCAGCTGCTCATTTCACATTGCCATCTGGGTACCTTGAACCCACTATTTTAAAAACTAAGCTGACTTCTTTACAACACTTGTGCGTCTCCTGAGATTCATGTACCCATTCACCAGGTCTTCATTGAGTTCTCCTGCAGTCTATGGAGTGTGCTGCTAGGCTTTAGTCAGATCATACTGTAACTGATTCATTACTTGTCCATCTCCCTGTCTGTGCTCTGATTTGACCATCACTGATTTTCCAGGTCCTAATGCAGATTAGGAGAGCACTAGATCTATGTCTTAGGATTTTGGGGGGAAAAAACATGAGTTGTTCTCCCAGAGCATTATTCCTCTGAAGGTTCCTTGCATTTATCATCTCCCCGACCCTAACCATCTTCAGTCTTCAGACTTTGCCATTTGCAGTTATTGTCAACTTACATTTTCAGCATCTGAAGATCTTGCCTAGATTACCTATTTCTGTAAGTTTAGTAATTATGCTGATTGTTAAGTGCCTATTTCTAATATTATATTTGTATTTAGCAGTAGCTTATTGAAGACCAGATCATAGAAAAAATGTTTAGCTGTTATGTATCAAGTAGGGACAGGTGCTCATAAAGTATCCCTATGAAAATAGCTTTAAAAAAATGTATCTTTAAGGGCCCAGTGTTGCACGGCCTATGCATACAGATGAAAATGCAATCATACAGTGCAATAAATGGCTGGAAGAATGAACCTGCTTTCAAAATATGATTCTCAACAGATAAAATATAGAAAAATAGCATGAAATGGGAACGAATCACTGTTTGGCTCTTAATTTCATGACTTACATAAAGGTAACTTGGTAAAGTTCTTATTTAATTTGCTAAAGCTCTTCTACACATAACTTTATAAATGAAACGAAGATAATATTCTTTCCTTTGGTTTACCAGTGCTATGATTTACTTGTTACTACTGAAGACCCTTCATTGACATCCACTTTTGAGAACGGATTGATTGTTTAATAAGAACCAAGGCTGCTTTTGATTACTTGACAAGATATTTATGGAAAGATTATAGTTTAGATCATTTACTCTGATTGTGAGAGAGTTAATTTTCTTAGAAGATTATTCTGAAGACAGTCTTTGGTACAATTAATTTAACCTCTTTATGTTACTAGATTTAAAAAAGGAAATGAGGGCTTAAGTAATTAAGTGACTTATCCAAGTTGACCCAGCTTTATTGGAGTCATGTGGCAGATTTAGAGTAGGCTATAAGCACTATGAAGTAGAAAGTATGTCTGTTTTACTCACTACTGAATATTTAGTGACTGCCGTATTGACTGGCATGGTATAAATATTTAATACATAGATGTTGGGTGAATGAAATAATAAAGAATTAGTAATATCAATCTTTTTTTATACTTTTTCAGAGTTACTAAGTCTATGAAGTCTCTCTAACTTCAAGTATATGCATTTGTCTTTCTTTGCTTAGTTAATTATCACAACTAAGGTTATCGTTCTTTTGCAAAATGGTGAATTAAAGGAAGCATGGCTCAAACCTAGAGACTATGCAGACATAGGAGCCAAATCAGTGAGAAATAAGCCCTACCCTCAGGGGAAGGCAGAGAGACCATTCTATCCGCATCTGAGAATGCAGCAGTCATTAGCACATGAGGGATGGGTGGGAAGACAGGCCTGTAGAATGGAAGTCTGAGGGTATTTTGCAAAGTATAGAAGTGGAACAAAGGATGTTTGGAAGCAGATGGTAGGGTAAAACCACAAACCCAGGTATCAGGCTGCCTATTCAGCTCCCCTGTTCATCGGTCTGGGGTTCAGGATCAAGATTCACCTCTAAAGAACCATGGAAGCTCCTGTGATTATCAGAAAAGAAAGGAAATTGCAATTCTTGCTTCAACCAGTAGCTTTCCAAACCAATTAGCCCAAACCAGGGCTAAGTACTGAATGACCCAAACAGGGATTGAACTACTGAAAAAAATGATGAAGTTATTGTTCCTGAACAAACTAAATGTGAAAACTAAAATTATAAGTAGGTTAAAGTTTTCACAAAAACTTTGGGCTCCTTTGGAACATTATCCTTTTTTGGTAGCATTTCCAACAGAACATGTTCACAGGAAGGAGCCGAGGTGTTACCCTTAGCATAATGTAATATTCAGTAAGTAGGAGCAGATAAAAAACTGGCAGATTGATGACCAGCATTACTGTTTCCAGTCTGCTTTTATTCCTGTAATTTATAGTCAAGGGTCCTAGTCAGATACCTTAAAAATTCAAAAATTTCTTATTTCTGTCATACATAAATTTACAAAAAAATTTTTAAGACTAGAACCTTGCCACAAAGTTCTTTGAAAGACAAAATTAGAATGTTCCAAAGGAACTTCTGTACACATATTGTAAAATTTAATACTCATGGGAAGATGGATTAATTTAAGACTATTAAGGTATTGTTGTGTAAGACAGACAATAATAGAAATTGATTGTAGGTCCTTACTAATTCTAGAATAAAAATAAGTTCAGACACATAAACCAAGTCCTCAGTGGAAGGGCAACAGGCTAAACAGCCAAACAGATTTTCCATTTTATTTTGTTGGAAACTGGGGTCTTAATAGTAAATCTCATGGACAGGGATTATATCTTTGAACTGAATTCATATAGAGCTAGTGCAACACACCATTAATAAGACAATTTCCTAATTAATGCTGATTGTTGATGAAGTAAATGGCAGTTGTTGGTCTAATATGACTTAATAAGATGCCCATGAGAAGGAGAAAACTATCACTAACAGAAATCCCAAGATAATTAAGGGCAAAATCCCAACATCCTTGTTCCCTGATTTTCTGGCCATTACTTTCTGAAAGCTTAAGCAACTTGAATGATACGATTCATCTGCTTACTTTTCCACTATACTCTGCTGCTATAGGCCTGGACTCAGAGCTGTAGGCAGGGGCAAGAGTTTTCAGGTTAACAACATATGGAAATATAGGAAGGTGGGGGTTTACCTGCCCCTTGCCTTTGAACTCTGTACCTTCACAGATACCCCATTGTCCCCATCTTGGGCTTAGCTTCAAACAAGGTTTAGAGACTATTTCTCTATCTGTTGTGATTTAAGGAACTGTAGCTCAGTATTTCTGTGGATAAGAAACAAATCAGCCTCAGAGCTGGGCCTGCTCTGAGACTATCCCCAGCTCCAGAACCCAAGTTTTCCATGTAGTCTTTGTGAATTACTCCCCACTGAGGCTGCAGTTCTAAAGATACTGGTGTCTGTGGGATATCTGCTCACAGAAATAAGAGACAGGGCCAAGAGACATTAATAAGAACCATGATCTAAGGTGGGGATCATTTTAAGATTTTTAAGGAATAAGATGATATTCCAGTTGGTAGACCTGGGCATGATTCTGTCTAGGCAAAATCACCAGCATATTTTATTCGATACTAAGTATCTTGCCTAAGTATTGAAAAGGATCTTCTTTAATCCCTCCTGTGGTGAGACATATAAATAGGATATAAGAGGGGATCAAGTTATCTCAGTAGTGAGGGCAGGAGCAAGTCGATGGGAGGGTAGCCATACATGCACTAGTATACTTGTTACAATGTGTAATTTCAATTACTTTTTGGGCTAGGAAGTGGCAAAAAGATTGGGGAAAATATTGCTATTATGCACCTCGGCTAAATAAGTCCATGAAACATCAGTTAAATGATTGAACACACAGCAGACCCAATATGTCATGTTTTTAAAGACTGTGTAGCATTTTTGCATAGCCTGCTAGCCAGCAACCAAGAACATAGTTCTTAGAGATCATTTTGGCTGTGATTTCTAGAGGAGACTACTTATGGGCATGTGGGTTTAAGCATGTGTGTGTTTCCCCTTGATGGAAACTTTTCATCTGAAAAGAGAGATTTTGTTTAGAAAAACTCTGAAAACTGGAATCTCTTAAATACGAGACTTTTTGGTCCTAGATCCCTGCAGCTCTGCCTATCAAATTCTGCACACTGCATTTCTGGCCTGCTTATTTTCCAGGCCATTCTTTATCATATTTCATGTATAGGTTTTTAGTAACACAGAGATTCCCCACATGGGGTTACAGTAAACGCTAAGTAATAAAACCAGTCTGAGGTCAAATGCACTTAGGAAATGCTAGGCAGAATAAAAATGAACAATTTTCTTTACTGTAGGATTTTGCAGGGACACAAAGAGACTAATAGCTGTTAATCTCTGAGAAGAATTGGAATGTTGAATCTGGAAACAGACCCTCCTCTGTTTTCTTGCCCATGAGGAACTCTGGAAACTATTTTGTATTTGAGCACATTTTGGGAAAAGCTGCTGCGGAACCCAAAGGAAAAACTTGAATAGGACTTTATCCTTTCAAGTTGATTTCTCCTTTACTGTTCTAAAAAATCAGGAGGAAATAGTATTTGTAAGTCAGATTCATTGAGATGAGCAAAAAGCAGACCTTCCTTAGTTTTAACTTTGCATTCCCTGTTCCTTTGGCCCCAATTCCTTTGCTTTGAAGCATGAATTTTCCTTTCCTAAAATAGAAAAGTTGTTGTGATCAGTGAAGCAAAATCATGGGTCTGAAAGGTATATTTTTAGATACTATTTGTATCATAGACGTGACAGCTAGATGCGCAAATCGACAGGAGACATTTTTACAAAAAACAATCTTAGGCAAGGTAATATTACTAGATGTTTGACATATTTATTTTAGTTGCTACAAGTAAATAAATAACAACCGGGAGATTAAAGAGTATGACATGAGCTATAAATTAATGTTAACTAGTCTTTAAGGCAAGAACGGGAATGCCTATTTATAAACTAGTATAATGCAGAAGTGTGAGAAAATTATGGGGGATTTTTATAGAATTCATAATCAAAACTTCCACTTTAATTATTATTATATAACCCTCTAATCTTGATTTATTTGCTTTGAAAATCTCCTTCTTATTTTATTTTATTTTTTTGGTCAATGGCAATAGTAATTAAGATTTAGTAGTGCTTTACATATTTCAAGGTACAGTAATCTTAGTTACTTCCCCAAATTCTGCAAGGCATGTATAATTATTAATTCCCTTTCAGAGATGAAGAGGGTAAGTAAATAGCTCCATTGTAATCAACTATAAATAAGTCTTAGAGCCAAGATATGGATCCACTTCTTTTTTTTTTTTTTTTTGACAGAGCGAGCGAGCGAGCACGAGCACAAGCAGGGGGGAGCAGCAGGCAGAGGGAGAAGCAGGCCCCTGCTGAGAAAGGAGCCCAATGAAGGACTCAATCCTAAGACCCTGGGACTATGACCTGAGCCAAAGGCAGATGCTTAATCCACTGAGCCACCCAGGTGTCCTTGGATCCACTTCTTACAACACCAAATCACAAAGTTCAAGTGCCATCATCTGTGCTATTTGAATAGCTTTATCACTCAAGGTCTATATTTAATGTATGTGATGATTATATATGTAGTACTTTGAATCTTCATCTAAATATATGTGAGGAAAACATCCAGTTATATGATTAGCAATCATGTTTCAATTAGGTCAATGGTAAATCTTTCAGATCATGATTATTTTAAATTTCTTCTTCCTTATTCCCCTTGGTTTACCGACTTTTCCCCCATTTCAGTGCACTGGAGAAAAGGCAGTGAATATTCATAGGAGATGACAGAAAAGGTGTTCATCTAAGTTGCTCATAGAATCTACTGGATAACTTCACAGCATACCAGGGTCACATACTAGGTTGTCCAACATTCGAGAGAGCACAGGGAGAACCTGACACATGCTTCTAGAGCAATGGCCAGAAAATCCCCAGGTATGCAAAGGTGCCATTCACCTGGATAAATAAACCATTTTATTATATATCTGGGCCCTGGTTGTTTCTATCCTACTTTAAAAGGATCACACTTAACACTGCAAGCCCATTGTTAGGGCACCTAAAAATCCGTTAGTAACCATTCTGAAAGGAGGTGTTGATACAAGGATACCGGGATCACCACAGTTGACTCACATCATTATGGCTAGATATCAAAGATGTGTTTTGGTTTATTTCAAGCAAACTACCATTGCTGTGTTTTCTTCTTTACTACACATCCTTTTTCAGAGTTTTTCAGGGGTCCCAGGAGAGGGGTGAGGCAGAAGATATTATTTCTTCCCATTCTGACTGGAGATTTTATTGCCTTCCTCCTTCCCCAACTATTGTCATAAAGACTTATATAAATGAGATGGTGTTTTTCTCCTAAAAATCTCCTTCTGTCAATGACAACATACTCTGTAGTTGTTATTAGAACATAAAGATAAAATTTGTTTTGAAATATTCCAAATGGAATATTTGGAATTCCTTTGGAATTCCAAATTGGAAACTTACCAGGCCCACTTATATCTACTAATCACAATATCTTTTTTTAAGAGGCTGTATATGATTTCCTGCCACCTGCAAATTCATTCTGAATACCTCACACACATACGCCTAGGGAAAAATAACATACATTAGATGCTCTGCAGGATTTATTAATTTTCATTGGATTTATTCTGACTCTTTATAGGACAAAGGCATGTGCACCATAGTTTATTTCCATACTTATCTCTAAGCATAAGTTTCACTAATTTAAAAGATATATTCATCAAGCAGCAAGTCATTTTATGGATGGAAAAGCTGAGCCGGGAGGGGTTAAGGTTAGCCTAAAATCACAAAACTTGAAAAGATAAGTAGAAACTGAACTTTTATACTCTAATCTACTTGTTCTGCTTTTGATATTCTGACGTTTGACAGAAAATGGGAAGCATGGTAAGAAAATTGAGTGCCAGGCTTTCCATTTAGGAGCCCTGAACTTGAATCCCAGCTCTGCCAGTTACTAGCCACATAAACTTGGTAACTTGTATGTCCTCTCTGGGCTTGGGTTTCCTTATCTGTGTGCTGGAGAGAATACAATCAAATGTAGAGAGTCTGTAGAAGGATTAAGTGAGAGAGCATATGTGAATGCACCTGGCGTTGGTAAGTGCCCACTAAACTGCTAAGCAGTATTTGTTGATTTCCACTAAGCAGTTTCAGTGAGGGAAAATGATACTATCTGCTTCATTTATACATCTGACATCAAGGTACGTGACTATCGATGGGAGAGAGGCCTTTTTACTCTAAGACAAGACTGACATGCATCTAAGGAAAGTAATACTCCAGTGTATAAAATCCTACAGTGTCAAAACTCTGTCCCATAGGGTTAGTGAGGTTGAAACTAGTAGAAAATTTAAGGTTCATGTTTCAGCGGCACCTGGGTGGCTCAGTGGGTTAAAGACTCTGCCTTCTGCTCAGGTCATGATCCCAGGATCCTGGGATCGAGCCCCGAAATCGGGCTCTCTGCTCAGCAGGGAGCCTGCTTCCCTCTCTCTCTCTGCCTGTCTCTCTGCCTACTTGTGATCTCTGTCAAATAAATAAATAAAATCTTAAAAAAAATTAAAGTTCATGTTTCAGAGAACTGTTTCCCCGTAATGAGCATCTTTTCAGACCCCACTAACTGTCTCTGCAGAGGCCTGGGCTCAAGGTCAACTGATACGGGTAGAACCTAGGAATAAGCAAGTCTCCGTATTCCTTACCTGCCGTAAGAAATCCAAGAGCCTCTCCATTTATACCTGCTCTCAGCACATGTCCATAGATCCTTCTCCTTCTCATAAAATAACCTCCTGATGTCAGGAGCTAATTTTTGCCTCATTCTGATGTTAAATCTCCACCTCAACATGAAGATGGGATGTTTGTTATATATATGTTTGCTCAAAGTGCGTGTCTATTTTTTTTTCATGAATAATAAGTTTCCCCTCCCCTTTCATCAATATGTATATACTCTCCTACCCCAAACTTTCCCTTTAAAAGCCCTGCTCCTTAACTCAGAACCTGGGAGATGGCCTTAAGACATCAGTCCCCCCTCCTCCCTAGGTTGCCAGCCTCCTGAATAAAGCAACCTCTCCTTTCCAACCAACATTTGTCTCGGGAGTATGAGCTCTCAAACAGCGATCTGCTGACCTTGTGTCTCGGTAACAGCGTGAACAAGAGGAAATATCTGTGCTAAGAACTTGTCTTAATGTTGAGAAAATTGTCTGAACAATTCCTCTCAGGAAATGAGGACAATGCACTGAGCAATTTAATTACATCCCCAAGTAAGGAAGAGGGAAATGAGAGATGAGGAAAACTCATAAAAACTCTAGAAGGGGTACTTTTTGTGTAAGGGGGAGAAACTGATAGAAACTGGACCACAGGATAGAATTGAAAATAGGGGAGAGTAGCCCCAAAGAGATAATCCAAAAGGCAAAATCCTTAGACAATAATATCCGAACAGACTGCTGTATCGGAATAGAGAAGACTCTAAAAGAGTCCACTGTCTTCACCAGGAACCTGGGGTGAGCTTCTAGTCTGCACATTCCCCACTGTCCGAGTTCTCATTACCAGGGAATGGCCTTGACTCAGGGGTTTTTATGTCGAAGTTTTACTGACCGTACTGTGGTGAAAAGGTGCAGAGAATGTGAAAAACTGGTCCAGAAATATGGGTGGATTCCAGAGCAGGAGCTGAGGAGAATCAGGAAAAGTTAATTCAGATAATTCATGTTCTAATCATCCGGCAAAATACTCATCTTTGGAAATATGATAACAAAAGCATCTAATTTTATTTTTATTGTGAAACTAACACTACTCATCTCAGACTTGCACTGGTGACATTTTTAATGTGAAAATACAATAGTTCTCCTGGGCCAAAAATTGGTGAGCAAGGGATTGTTGATTGTGAATCCTTCTTCGGAGAGAGAACAATGAGAGATTGATACCAGTGAGAGACTGACATCATTGCAATGTGGCATGACACTGTCATGGAGAATAAACCTCATTTACGCTACATTGTACTTGAAGTTTTAAGATGCAACCACAGAAAATTAGGAAAGTCTAGTCTGTTATTAAATCTTTAATAAGAGCATGTATAGCTTCCTTTTCCTTGCATGCTGTGTTTTAAAGCCAAATTCAAATTATGAAGAAGTTGGAAAAACAACCCCAAATCCTATTCCCTTAAATAAATTTTATTTTAGGCAGGCATTTGCACAGTTCTGCAGCAAAACCAACAATTTATATAATCTCTTGTGAGTCACCAAGGGAAGCTGGCATGATTGACCTAAATGCTTTTGATGCGCAACAAAGGAGACTAGGGAAGTAATGGAAATGCATGTGGAACCCCACGGTAATGTTTACTACCTTGGGATGTTTCTCTCCCAGGTCTCCTCTGCAAGACTCACTAGACACCACATGGATCACGTATGTCACTATTAATTAAGTTTAGACTTGAATCCCATTTGTCTCTTCTTCATTTTGATGTTTGGGGGTACATTAATTAAGAGTATAAAGCAATGATGTGACAAAGCTATACAGAAAGGAATAAATCACCCTATTTAAGGTGTCTTTTATAAGAACTGTTTTGCTTTTTCTTTTTGTCTTTACATTATTGCTTTTTGGTCCAAGGGGAATGTCCTTTTTTTTTTTTTCAAGAATGCATAAAGTTCCTTAATCTGCAAATTTATAGGACGCTTGGGGATTATCAATTAGGAAATACTGGCTACAAAAAGGATAAAAACAATTACAAGAGTTGTAAATGTTTCTTAAAAATAATTTGAACAATTCTGAAATATCCAAAGTAAGAAGTGAAAATCTTGTCCTTAATCTCCTCTTCTCTCTTGAGAGTGTGGTACGGATTCTTCAGGAAGTTTTCTCAGTGTTAATCCAACCATATGTAGTAGCTTTGTTGTTGTTACCAGAACTAGAATAGATTCAGGCTACGTATTCATTTCTTCCCAGAACAACATAAGCTTTGAAATTGTTCCTTGCTGGAATAGAGAGAAACATCTCATTCTTTTTAATGACTACAAAATATTCTGTAATATAAATCCACCATAATTCATTTAATTTGTCCTCTCTTGATGACCACTTATATTCTCTACTTTTCTATTTTTTTCTTTTTTCAGAAATAAACATTTTTACATATATGCATAAATAGTACTGAAAACATTTCCGTATGATAGATTCCTAGATGCGAAATTATTTAATAAAAGAATGATTTTTAATTTCCATAATTGTTCCCCAAAAGAGTGTGTTGATTTGTTTTCTCACTCCAATGTGTGAGAATTCCTCACATGCTCGCCTCCCTGGGTGATATCATTGTTCTTAATTTGTGGTAATTTAATAGATGATAAAGGATGTATCATTCCTGTTTTAAATTGCCACAAAAGAAACATCAGTGCTTTTCTCTTTGCATTATTCACTTATCCCTTCTCTTGATCAGTTCTCTAGATAGAATCGTTTTATGCCCACATATTTTAAAAACTTGCTGTATTCTCACTGGATTTATTATTATAGAATTGCAACAATTGAGAGTGACAGAGAACTCATGATCTTCTGAGGCAACCTATTTCATCTTTCAATGGTCTTGCACCGTATGAAAGATTTTTCCAAGGAACCAAAAGTTCTCTCCCTGTAGTTTCCACTTACTATATAGTTCATGACCTTTTCATATGAAGTCTAACGTAGGTGGTTCCCTCCTGCCCTAGCAATTTCTCCTTTTCCTAATGCTGCTTTGCATATCTATTAATTAGCTCAGATTAATTGCTAAATAGAAGCCTTGCTTTTCTTCTTTGGGACCCTTCAAATATTTCAGATTAGAGGTTTATTATCTTCTCAGGAAAACAGTAGTTATGTGCTGTCTCCAATTCTATGCCTCCAATCATTCCTATTGTTTGTGACTTGAGACATTACAGCATCAATGTCTACATTTTCTGAGATCAAGAGAATACATATGGTATCCGTAAAAAACCATATAGTCTCTTCTAAATGATAACGGTTATAGCTAGATTTGTTACTTGGGGAATGAATAAAAATTAACTAGACTGGCTATGTTATGTTAAAGGGAATAACTTATGAAAAGAATCAACTCTCAGTTTTGGTTTAACTAGGAAATAGAGAGACTTTTTGTTTTCTTTTTCTTTTTTTGGCATTTCAACTTCTGTGCATTTATGTTTTCTTATTTCATATATTTAAAATAAGAGATATTTTTATCTGGGTTGTCACTGATTCTTGCTTTTCTTTTTTTTTTTTTAATTGAAATTGCATTATTTAAGATACACATATTTCAGTCTCTATTCCTGGAGTCAAGGAAGGAGGCCTTCCTCTCACTTGGGAATGAAGTGGGAAGGGGAAGTGGGTGGTCCTAGCTCTTTTTTTCTTTTCTGAAAAGCAACTTTTGTCAACCAACTGCAGGGGACCTAACTTGATAATTGTAGATGTGAGGGTTTTCTTTTTCTGTTGTTGACTTATGCCATATTCTAGGTGAGTGGATTATTATTAAACTTCTAGAGTTGGATGAAACAGTTTCAGGTATTTTTCTTTCTTTCTTTCTTTTTTTTTTTTTTTTTTTTTTTTTCAAATTTCATAGCTACATAAAGGGAATCAGGTGGTTTGGAAAGCAAGCTTCTGGGGAAAATTTTAAATTAATTCAGTACTACCAAGTTGCTTTCCAACTATGTTTGGATCTATATGTAGAAAGGCTGCTTCAATGGGAGAACAGGTGGCAAAGTTATTGAGATATAATGAAGTTTTTTTTTTAAAGCTATTTTAGGTTTTCTTCTAAAGAAAGTAGGACTGGATTCCATTTCTATTGAAAAATCTTTTTATATGGATAATAGCAAGGTGCATAAACTCAAATAGAAAAGAAGCTTGATTTAAGCTTATCACTCTTAGAAATGCCTTCAAAAATAACCATTTAAAAAAAATCACACACTGTACGTGATGGTTAGTACTATGGATCTGTGAGAAAGTATCAAGTAAAATTCAATACAGACTGTCCTTACAGGCAGTTCTGGAGATAGAGAGATATAGGTAAATATTTAGGCTCCATCACTTATTGACACTGTGACTTTGGAGAAGTCATTAGAGGGAATCTCAGCTTATCTTTAAGCTGAGAGTCCACTTCCCTTATCTTTAAAATGGAGATAAGGATAGCACTTCTGACCTGAAATTCTCCAGGATTTGTGGGAATTAGATGGCATGACTGCAAAGACAAATGAGATAAATGATTTAAAAATAATAATTCTGATCAAGTTATATCACTGCTTGAAACATTCCAAAGATTTCCAATTATAACTAGATTAAAATTCAGATACTTTATCTTGGCTTGCAAGGTCCTATATGATTTGGACCAAAGTTAGTTTTGTAGTTTTTTCTTTTATATTTGCTCATGTTTTTTATAGTCCAGACATGCTGGTATTTTTTTCCTCCTGACAGTTTCTTGAACATAACAACAACAACAACAACAACAAAAAAATGTATTCCTACCTGAAAATCTCTGAATTTACTATTCCACTTTTAAAAGAAATATTCCAGATTGATTGGATTCAGGAAACAACTTGAAATTTTTTCTCCTTGGAGGGTTTTTCCAAGCTATTTAAAATACTACCTGTACTTCAAGTAGGAGGAAAGCAGCATGTGCCAGAAGCCTCGGCAGTAGGGAAAGAAAGCAGCTGGCAACCCAAGATTCCATATCTAGTGAAAATAGCTCTCAAAAAGGAAGGTCAAAGGGGTATGCTTTCTGACAAACTAAACCAACTAATTTGTCACCAGAAGGCCTGCATTAGAAACAAAACAAAATTTATAAAAACCAATATTCTGAAAAGAAATCTTCAATCAGAAGGAAAATCATTTCAGGCAGAAAAGCAGAAATTTAAAAAGGGCATATTTGTGTAAAAATATAAATGAATATTGACTATATAAAGCATTAATTGAAATATCTTTGC
>PISX010005620.1:0-105913 GCA_004024625.1 Mellivora capensis | reverse complement strand
TATCTTATGGTTCTTGGTGCTATAGTAAATGGAATCAATTCTCTAATTTCCCTTTCTGTATTTTCATTGTTAGTGTATAAGAAAGCCACTGATTTCTGTACATTGACTTTGTATCCTGCCACGTTACTGAATTGCTGTATGAGTTCTAGTAGTTTGGGGGTGGAGTCTTTTGGGTTTTCCATATAAAGTATCATGTCATTTGTGAAGAGAGAGAGTTTGACTTCTTCCTTGCCAATTTGGATACTTTTTATTTCTCTTTGTTGTCTGATTGCTGTTGCTAGGACTTCTAATACTATGTTGAACAAGAGTGGTGAGAGTGGGCATCCTTGTCGTGTTCCTGATCTCAACGGAAGGCTGTGAGCTTCTTCCCATTGAAGATGATATTTGCTGTGGATCTTTCATAGATAGATTTTATGAAGTTCAGGAATCTTCTCTCTATCCCTATACTTTGAAGTGTTATAATCAGGAACGGATGCTGCATTTTGTCAAATGCTTTTTCTGCATTAATTGAGAGGACCATGTGGTTCTTCTCTCTTCTCTTATTGATTTGTTCTATCACATTGATTGATTTGCAAATGTTGAACCACCCTTGTAACCCAGGGATGAATCCCACCTGGTCATGGTGGATGATCTTTTTAATGTGCTGTTGAATCCTGATTGCTAGGATCTTGTTGAGAATCTTAGCATCCATATTGATCAGTGTTATTGGTCTGAAATTCTCCTTTTTGGTGTGGTCTTTGCCGGGTTTGGGGATCAGGGTAATGCTGGCTACATAAAAAGAGTCTGGAAGTTTCCCTTCTGCTTCAATTTTCTGAAACAGCTTCAGGAGAATAGGTGTTATTTCTTCTTTGAAAGTTTGGTAGAATTCCCCAGGGAATCCATCAGGTCCTGAGCTCATGTTTTTTGGGAGGTTTTTGATTACTGTTTCAATATCGTTACTAGATATTGGTCAATTCATGTTGTCAATTTCTTCCTGGTTCAATTTTGGGAGTTTATATTTTTCCAGGAATGCATCCATTTCTTCTAGGTTGCTTAACTTATTGGCATATAACTGTTGATAATAGCTTCTGATGATTGTTTCTACTTCCTTGGTGTTAGTTGTGATCTCTCCCTTTTCATTCATAATTTTATTAATTTGAGATTTCTCTCTTTTCTTTTGGATTAGTATGGCCAATGGTTTATCGATCTTATTGATTCTTTAAAAAAAAACAGCTTCTAGTTTCATTGATATGTTCTACTGTATCTCTAGTTTCTACCTCATTCATCTCTGCTCTAATCTTGATTATTTCACTTCTTGTGTGTGGAGTTGGTTTAATTTGTTGTTGATTCTCCAGTTCTTTAAGGTGTAGAGACAGCTGGTGTATTCTGGATTTTTCAATTTTTTTGAGGGAGGCTTGGATGGCTATGTATTCCCCCCTAGGACCGCCTTTGCTGTATCCCATAGGTTTTGGACCAAAGTGTTTTCATTCTCATTGGTTTCCATGAATTGTTTAAGTTCTTCTTTGATCTCCTGGTTAATGCAAGCATTCTTAAGCAAGGTGGTCTTTAGCTTCCAGGTGTTTGAGTTCCTTCCAAACTTTTCCTTGTGGTTGAGCTCTAGTTTCAAAGCATTGTGATCTGAGAATATGCAGGGAATAATTTCAGTCTTTTGGTATCGGTTGAGTCCTGATTTGTGGCCCAGCATGTGGTATTCTGGAGAAGGTTCCATGTGCACTTGAGAAGAATGAGTATTCTGTTGTTTTAGGGTGGAATGTTTTATATATAACTATGAGGTCCATCTGGTCCAATGTGTCATTCAGTGCTTTTGTTTCTTTATTGATTTTCTACATGGATGATCTGTCTATTACTGAGAGATATGTTAAGATCTCCTACTGTCAATATATTCATATCAATATCACTATTTATCTTGATTAATAGTTTTCTTATGTAATTGGCTGCTCCCATATTGGGGGCATAGATATTTACAATTGTTAGATCATCTTGGTGGATATTCCCTTTAAGAATGATGTAGTGTCCTTCTGTATCTCTGACTACTGCCTTTAGTTTAAAATCTAATTTATCTGATATGAGAATCGCTACCCCGGCCTTCTTTTGAGGCCCATTGGCATGAAAGATGTTTCTCTATCCCTTCACTTTCAATCTGGTTGTATCCTTAGGTTCGAAATGGGTCTCCTGTAGACAACATATGGATGGGTCCTGTCGTTTTATCCAATCTGCAACACTGTGTCGTTTTATGGGCACATTTAGGCCATTCACATTGAGAGTGATTATTGATAGATACGTTTTTATTGACATCGTGTTACCTTTGAAGTCTTTCTTTCTGTAGATTGTCTCTATATTTCTGTTCAATGATATTCTTAGGATTTCTCCTCTTTTATAGAATCCTCCTTAATATTTCTTGCAGCGTCGGCTTGGTGGTTGCATACTCTTTTAAGCCTTGTCGGTCTTGGAAACTCTTTATCTCTCCATCCATTTTGAATGTCAGTCTTGCTGGATAAAGTATTCTTGGCTGCATGTTCTTCTCATTTAGTGCCCTGAATATATCTTGCCAGCCCTTTCTGGCTTGCCAGGTTGCTGTGGACAGGTCTGACATTATTCTGATGGGCTTTCCTCTGTACGTAAGGAGCTTCTTTGTCCTAGCTGCTTTCAAGAGAGTTTCTCTAGAATTATAATTCCTCATTCTTACTATCAGGGGTCTCTAGGTGTTTCAAGAATCTAAAATCTGGGGGGGGGGCGTTCTGCCTCTAGTACATGAATGCTGTTTCCATTTGCGAGATTCAGAAAGTTTTCATGAAGAATGTGTTCCACTATATCTTCTAGACTTCTTTCTTTCTCCTCCCCTTCAGGGATCCCAACAATTCTGATGTTGGAATGTTTCATGGCATCATTTATTTCCCTGATTCTGTTTTTGTGGCTTCTAAGCTGTTTGTTCCAGGCTTCCTCCTGATCCTTTCTCTCTATCTGTTTGTCCTCCAGATCACTAATTCTATCTTCTGTCTCAGTTACCCTAGCTTTTAGAGAATTTAGATTAGATTGGAACTCATTGAGAGCCTTGTGAACACCATCCCTGATGGCTTTCAGTTCTGCCCTAATATTGTGAACACCATCCCTGGTGGCTTTCAATTCTGCCCTAATCAATTCCGTTTGGTCGTCCATGGCTTTCTCCAACCTAGCTATTGCCTGGGTAATTGTTAGCCTGAATTCCCTTTCCGACATAATGTCTATGTCGGTAGCCATTAGCTCTGTTGCAGGGGGCCCATCCTCTGAATTTTTCTTCTGTTGGGCATTCCTCCTCCTAGTCATTTTGGTGAGAGATGGCTGAACGGTTGTAGCTGGATGTATCGACCTTGGTGCAGTGAAGGTGCACCCTGGAACGCTTCTGAGCAATCAAGAGTCCCCACCCAAATGAAAGAAAAAAAGAGAGAGAGAAAGAAGAAAAAAGAGAGAGAGAGACAGGAAAAAGAAAGAAGGTAAAAGAGAAGGCTCAGCCAAAATGGGCCCCAAGGTAAGGTTTGTGAAGTATACAAACAAAAACAGACAAACAAAAAAGACTGATAAAAGTATATGACAAGAGAAGAAAAAAATATATACATATATATGTAGAAGCAAAACAAAGAAACAAACAGACAAACAAAAAAAATAACCTCGTCAAAAAGAACCCCAAGTATAAGATTTATATACTACCAGGACAAACACAAATATACAGAAATACTGGTAGGAGAAAAAGATGGGAGAGTGTTGTAAATTCTCAGTGTGGGCGAGGAAGGTTATTTTGATTCTTCCTCGATGTATCTTGATATCTTTTTTTAAAGGACACAACTTTCCTAAGATAACAGGGGATTAAAAATTGGTTTACCTATAGGGTTAGCATTGATTGGGGAAAGGGGATATATATATACCACATCTTATCCATTCATCAGTTGATGGACACATGGGTTCTGTCCATAGTTTGGCTATTGTTGTTAATGTTGCTATTAACATCAGGGTGCATGTACCTCTTTGAATCTGTACTGTTTTTCCTTTGGGTAAATACCTAGTCGTGCAATTGCTGGATCATAGTGTAGTTCTATATTTAACTTTTTGAGGAACCTCCATACTCTTCTGCAAGGTGGCTACATCAGTTTGCATTCTCACCAAAAATGCAAGAAGAGTCCTCTTTCTCTGTGTCCTTGCCAACATCTGTTGTTTCTTGTATTGTTAATTTTAGCCATTCTGACAGGTGTGAGGTGGTATCTCATTGTGGTTTTGATTTATATTTCCCTGATATGAGTGATTTGAGCATTTTTTTTCATGTGTCTGTTGGTCATCTGGATGCTTTCTTTGGAAAAATGTCTATTCATGTCTTCTGCCCATTTCTAAATTGGATTACTGGTTTTTTGGGCAGTGAGTTTGATAAGTTCCTTATAGGTTTTGGATACTAACCCTTCATCAGATATGTCAATTGCAAATATCTTCTCCCATTCTATAGGCTCTTTTTTAGTTTTGTTGATTGTTTCCTTTGCAGAGTAGAAGCTTTTTATCTTGAAGTCCCAATAGTTCATTTTTTGCTTTTGTTTCCCTTGCCTCCTGTGAAGTGTCTAGTAAAAGGTTGCTACATCTGAGGTCAAAGAGGTTGATGTCTGTGTTCCCCTCTAGGATTTTGATGGTTTCCTGTCTCACATTTATGCCTTTCATCCATTTTGAATTTATTTTTGGTAATTTTATATTTTGGTGTATGGTATTAGAAAGTAGTCCAGTTTCATTATTCTGCATGTTGCTGTCCAGTTCTCCCAACACTATTGGTGAGACTATCTTTTTTCCATTGGATAGTCTTTCCTGTTTTGTCAAAGGTTGTTGTTGATCAAATAATTCTGGGTCTATTTTTGGATATTCTGTCCTGTTCCATTGATCTGTTCCATTGTCTGTTTCTGTGCTACTATTATACTGTCTTGATGACTACAGCTTTGTCATATAACTTGAAGTCTGGAATTGTGACGCTTCCAGCTTTGCTTTTCTTTCTGAGGATTGCTTTGGCTATTTGGTATCTTTTGTGGTTCCATACAAATTTTACGATTGTTTGCTCTAGCTCTGTGAAAAGTGCTGGTGGTATTTTGATAAAGATTGTGTTAAATGTGTAGAACACTTTGGGTGGGTATAGACATTTTAACTATGTTTGTTCTTTTTGCTCTTCCTATACATGAGCATGGAACGTGTCCCCATTTCTTTGTGTCCTCTTCAATTTCTTTCATAAGTATTGTATAGTTTTCAGAGCACAGATCTTTTACCTCTTTGATTAGAATTATTTCTAGGTATCTTATTGTTTGGTAGGGTTGTAAATGGGATAAGTTCCTTGATTTCTTTTTCTGCTACTTCATCATTGGTATATAGAGATGCAAAAGATTTCTGCAAATTGGTTTTATACCCTATGACTCTGCACTATTTATGTATTAGTTCTAGCAGTTTTTTGATGGAGTCTTTCAGCTTTTCTACATAGAGTATCATGTCATCTGCAAATAGTGAAGTTTTGACTTCTTACTTGGCGATTTGGATGACTTCTATTTCATTTATTCTCTGATTGCTGATTACTGAGGTTCCAGTACTATGTTAAATAGTAACGGTGAGAGTAGACACCCTTGTCTTGTTCCTGACCACAGGGGAAAGGCTCTCATGATTTCCTCATTGAGTATGGTATTAGCTGTGGGTCTTCCATATATGGACTTTATCATGTTGAGGTATGTCCCATCTATCCATACTTTGTTGAGGATTTTTATCAGGAAAGGATATTCTATTTTGTCAAATGCTGTTTCTGCATCTATTGAGGGGACCATATGGTTCTTATTCTTTCTTTCTTTTATTAATGTAGTGTATTACATGGATTGATTTGCAAATGTTGAACCACCCCTGCAGCCCAGGCTTAAATCCTGCTTGATCGTGGTGAATAATCCCCTTAAGGTACTATTGGATTTGAGTAGCTAGTATCTTGTTGAGATTTTTACATCCATGTTCATCAGGGGTATTGGTCTGTAATTCTCTTTTTTGGTGGGGTCTTTGGTTTTGGGATCAAGGTAGTGCTGGCCTTGTAGGATAAGATTGGAAACTTTCTTTCCAATTCTATTTTTTTGGAACAGTTTAAGAAGAATAGGTATTAACTCAGCTTTTGTTTGCTGGGAGATTTTTGATTACTAATTCAATTTCTTTGCTGGTTTTTGGTCTGTCTAATTTTCTATTGCTTCCTGTTTCAGTTTTGATAGTTTGTATGTTTCTAGGATTTTGTCCATTTCTTCCAGATTGCCCAGTTTGGTGGCATATAATTTTTCATAGTATTCTCTTAAAATTGTTTCTATTTCTGTGGTGTTGATTGTGATCTCTCCTCTTTCATTTATGATTTTATTTATTTGAGTCCTTTCTTCTCTTTTTGATAAGTCTGGCTAGGGGGTTCATCAATTTTATTAATTCTTTCAAAGAACTAGCTCTTAGTTTCATTGATCTGGTCTATTGTTTGTTTTTTTCTATATCATTTATTTCTGCTCCAGTCTTTATTATATCCTGTATTCTTCTAGCTTTAGAATTTATTTGCTATTCCTTTTCTAGCTCCTTAAGGTATAAGGTTAGGTTGTGTATTTGAGACTTTTCATGCTTCTTGAGGTAGGACTGTACTGCAATATACTTCCTTCTTGGGACCACTTTTACTATATCGCAAAGATTTTGAACTGTTGTGTTCTCATTTCATTTGTTTCCATTGTTTTTAAAATTTCTTCTCTAATTTCCTGGTTAACCCAATCATTCTTTAGTAAGATATTCTTTAATCTCCATGTATTTGTGGTCTTTCCAAATTTTTTCTTATGGCTGACCTCAAGCTGCATAGCATTGTGATCTGAAAATATGCATGGTATGATCTCAATCTTTTTGTACTTAGTGAAGGCTGATTTGTGACCCAGTATATGACCTACTTGGGAGAATGTTCCATGTGCACTCAAAAAGAATGTGCATTCCTCTGCTTTAAAATGAAGTGTTCTGAATATATCTGTTAAGTCCATCGGGTCTGGTGTGTTATTCAAAGCCATTGTTTCCCTTGGAGGACATTAGGAAAAGGAAAGGAAAAGTGAAGGGGGAGGCATTCAGAGGGGGAGATGAACTATGAAAGACTGTGGACTTTAAGAAACAAACTGAGGGTTTTAGAGTGGAGGGGGTGAGGGGATAGGTGAGCCTGTGGTGGGTATTCAGGAGAACATGTATTTCATGGAGCACTGGGTGTTATACATAAATAATGAATCTTGGAACACTACATCAAAAACTGTATTTTATGATGTATTATGATGTATTTTATGATGACTAACATAACACAATAAAAAAAAAAAACCAAAGCCATTGTTTCCTTATGATTTTCTGCTTAGAAGAACTGTCCATTGCTATAAGTGGGGTGTAAAAATCCCCTACTATTATTGTGTTATTATCCATGAGTTTCTTTATGTTTATTATTTTCAAAGATTTTATTTATTTATTTGACAGAGATCACAAGTAGGCAGAGAGGCAGACAGAGAGAGAGAGGGGGAAGCAGGGTACCCACTGAGCAGAGAGCCCAATGTGGGGTTCGATCCCAGGATCTTGGGATCATGACCTGAGCCGAAGGCAGGGTCTTTAACCTACTGAACCACCCAGGTGCCCCTATGTTTGTTATTAGTTGGCTTATATATTAGGGTGCTCTCAAGTTGGGGGCATAAATATTTACATTTGTTAGATCTTCTTGATGGATAGACCCTTTGATTATGATATAATGCCCTTCTTCATTTCTTGTTATAGTCTCCAGTTTATTTTTATTTTATTTTATTTTTTAAAATATTTTACTTATTTACTTGTCAGAGAGAGAGAGAGAGTGAGTACAATCAGGGGGAACAGAGGACAGAGAGAGAAGCAGGCTCCCTGCTGAGCAAAGAGCCCTATGCAGGACTTGATCCCAGAACCCTAGGATCATTACCTGAGCTGAAGGCAGATGCTCAGTTGACTGAGTCACCCAGTCATCCCTAGTCTCTGGTTTAAAATCTAGTTTGTGTGATATAAGTATAGCTACTCCAGCTTTCTTTTGCATTCCATTAACACAATAGATGGTCCTCCACTCCTTCACTTTCAATTTGTAGATATTTAGTCTCTTGTAGGGTCTTTTAAAATCCATTCTGACACCCTATGTCTTTTGATTATAATATTTAATACGTTTACATTCAGAATGATTACTGAAAGATATGAATTTAGTGTCATTGGTTACCTGTAAAGTTGGTGTTTCTGGTGATATGCTCTGTTCCTTTCTGATCTTTGTTGCTTTGGGTCTTTTTCTTTTTCACTCAATGAGTCCCCTTTAATTTTTATTGCAGGGCTTGTTTGGTGGTATGAACTCCTTTAGCTTTTGTTTGCGTGGAAACTCCATCTCTCCTATTCTGAATGACAGCCTTGCTGGATAAAGTAGTGTTGGCTGCATATTTTTCCCACTCAGCATGTTGAATATATCATGCCACCTTTTTCTTGCCTGCCAAATTTCTGTGGACAGATCTACTGTGAACGTAATCTGTAGGTTAAGGACTTTTTTCCCCTTTATTGCTTTCAGGATTCTTTCCTTGACTGTGTTTTTTGTGAATGTGACTATGACATGTCTTGATGATGGTTATAGCTTTTGTTGAATTTCATAGGCATTCTCTGTGCTTCTTAGATTTTGATGTCTGTTTGTGTTCCCAGATGAGGGAATTTTCAGCTATCATAATATCAAATAAATCTTCTGCTCCTTTTTCTTTCTCTGTTCCTGGGATTCTTATGATATGAATGTTATTATGCTTTAAGGAGTTAGTGGGTTCCCTAAGTCTACATTTGGGATCCAATACCTTTCTTTCCCTTATTTTAGCTTTACTATTTTCCTTAATTTTATCTTCAGTATCACTTATTCATTCCTCTGCTTCATCCATCCTCATTATTAATGCACCCGATTGCTTTGCATATTGGTCACAGCATTTTTTTATTTCAGTGTTACTAGTTTTTAATCCCCTTATCTCTGCAGTAAGGGACTCTCTAGGGTCTTCTTTGCTTTTCTCAGGCCCAGCTAATATCCTTACAATTATTGTTTTAAATTCTGGTTCAGAGATCTTACTTGTATCTGTATTGATTAAATCCCTGGTTGTGACTTCTTCTTGTTCTTCCTTTTTGGGTGAATTCCTCTATCTTTTTATTTTGTCTGGGTCACTCTGTGTGTGTGTGTGTGTGTGTGTGTGTGTGTGTGTATGTGATTGTTAGGAAAGACTGTTGCATTCCTACTCCTGAGAGTAATGGCTATATTAAGAAGGGGCAAAAAAGAAAAAAAAAAAAAGAAGAGGAAGAAGCAGCAGCAGCAGCAGCTAGATCCTAAGTGTGTTTTGGTCTGATTGTTAAAAGAAGCTAGATAGAAATAAGTAAATACATGAATAAATACATACATTAACAAATAAATAAATAAATAATTTAAAAATTAAAAATAATTTGAAAAAGTTAGATCCTCTTTCTTCTAGAGCTGAAACGTTGCAGCACTCAGTGGTCAGTAGACTTGGTATGTGAGAGGGGCTTGCACTGGTCTTTTTGGAGAGGGTCCTGCTGCTCTGATTCTCTGGTGGACTTGTCTTAGTGGAGATGTCTGCAGGGTGCCGTGGGGCAGAGTTTGGTGTAAGCAGATTCAGCTTCCCCTAGGTGGTGCTGTTTTGCTCACTGAAGTTGGTTAGTGCTGATGGGGGATGGGGAATGGCATCACCCCACTCTCTCTTTCCCAGAGCAGGGAGTTCATACTTGCTTTTCTTCAGGAAACCCTCAGAGGAGCAGACAATCACCCCTCTTCTACCCCCAGCTTCTTCCAGATCCCTGTCTTTATCCTGCCTGTGTCCAAGCTGTCTGACTGCCAGGTGGCACAGTATTCCATTTTTTCCCCCCATCAACCACATGGCTGGGTTTTAGAGCTCCAAATTTTGGAGATCCACCCAAGGTGGACCTGTGCTGATCTTCTTGGGGAGGGTCTTGCCGTGCTTTTGCTGCTTTCTGGTTTGTCCCAGAAATTGGTTACACAACCATGCAGTGATTTAGAGTTTATGGTAAAGCAACCGCAAAAAGCTGACACCAAGGTTTGCTGCCTTCTGCTACTGTCTTTCTTCCTATGCTAGGGAACAGACAGCTCAATGCAACTCTCTGGGTTTTTTGTCTCCAGACAGCTGTGCTGCCACTCCCAAATGCACTCCAAGAAGGGGGACATTTCTCCCTATGCAACCCAGGGGATCCTCAGATCATGCTACCCACTCCTGGCTCCCTATTCTCCTTTCCCACTGGAACACTGACAAGCCCACCAGGCACAGGAAACTGGCTATTACACTGACCTCCAGAACATCAGATTTTGCCCTCTGTTGCTTATAAAAAACTTGCAGTATTTAGTCCCTGTCCTTTTCCCGGTCATTAGTTTTGGGGTAGAGTTTTTCTTCTGCAATCCCCTGTGCTTTGATTCTTTCTCTCTCTCACCCCTTTCTCAATGACCAGAGCACCCTGCTCTTTTCTCCCCCAAATCAACTCTCCACAGCTCCTACCCTCCATGATGAAGCCACTTTTTCAAACTTGGTTGTGCAGTTTTGCTCTATCAGTCCTCAGATCAATTTCTTGAGTGTTCAAAATGATTTTATATTTATCTACTAGAGTTCAGGGGACTAGAAAGCTTAGAGACCCCTACTCCTCCACCATCTTAACCTCTTTACTATTTATTTTTAATGTCTGCTACTCAATGTTATCTTGGATCTATCTTTCTAACTGATTGGGCTCCTGGGACTCTTCATAGTCTTATTCTATACTTTTCAGGCACTTTCACTTATGAAGATATTTTAATTTTGTTTTTTAATACTCTGTAAGATGACACTAATATACATATATGTACACAAACATATATACTTTGATACATACATGTGATCACTCATCCATCCACAAATAAATAAGACAGGAAGGAAACCGGTCTTCCTTATTTGAATTGCCATACAATAAATGTGGAAGGAATGAGGGAGTTATAAAATTATCAGTGGTTGCTAACCTAGTGGGTGGAAGTTTGATGAGAAACAGGTTATGCACATAACAAAGTAGCTCCCTACAAATTACTTATAAATTACAAAGAAAAATAATACTATTATAATGCTGAAGCCTGGCAGAGAGCAAGTGATCTAACTGACATCATTCATGTTGAGACAAAGCAAGGTCATGGTGTCTGATGTGATATACAGAACTTCCTCTATCTGTGATGGAATTACATCCTGATAAACCCATCATAGGTAGAAAATATTGTAACTTGAAAATACACTTACTACACCTAGCCTACCGAACATCATAGCTTAGCCTGGTCTACCTTAAAAGTGCCCAGAATAATTATGTTAGCTAAGAGATGGGTAAAATCAACTAACACAAAACCTCTTTGATAGTAAAGTTCTAACTAGCTCATGTAATGCATTGAATTCTGTACTGAAAGTGAAAAGCAGATGGTTGTGTGGGTGCAGATGGTTGTCAGTGGGTTGTTGACCCTCAAGATCACTGGCTGACTAGAAGCTGCGGCCACCCAGCATCACGGGAAAGGATCAACCATGTATTGCTGGTGGAAAAAGATCAAAATTCAAAATTCCAAGTATGATTTCTACTGAATACTTATTTTTTTCACCATTTTTTACCATTGTGAAGTGAAAAATTCCAAGTCAATCCATGACAAGGTTGGGGGCCATCTGTCTTTAGAGGGACACAATGTTCTTTTTGTATCTTCATACCAGTAATGCATAACCTGAATCTCATCTTAAGAAAATACCAGATAAGCACAAATTGTGGAACTTTATACAAAATAAACAGCCTGTACTCTTCAAAAATGTGAAGGTCAAGAAACCCGAAGAAACTCTTCCACTTTAAAGGACACTGAAATGACATGACAACAAAGTGCATGACTCTGGGATGGAGCCTGCACTGGGAAGAGAAGGGAGGGGTGATTATCAAAATCTGCTGTGGACTATCTGTCCATATTAAATACCATAATTCTAATAATTTTGCTGTTATGTAAAACATGTCTTTATTAGAAAATATATGCTGAAGTATTTAAAGGTAAAGAAGCAAAGTGTCTCTAACCTACTCTCACTTGATACAGAAGAAAAGTAAAATATCTGTCTATCTATCTATATCTATCATCTATCTACCTGTGGAGAGAATGATAAATGACTAATGGCAAACAACTGATGCATCAGGCTAAAGAGGTTGTGGGAGTCCCTTTGTATTACTTCTAAAACTATTTTGTAATTTTCAAGTTATATCAAAATACTAAAAACCAATGTAACTATCTTACTCTTTTATAGTTTTTTTAACATTAAAAAATTATGTTCTGCTTGAGCACTGTCTTTCCCGCCTAAGTCAGCAATGAGCACTTACGTTTACTTTGCATCCTGGCACATCTGTTCTTTCGTTTACTCATCTTGACAGTACAAATAGGGTTGAATTTGAGCTTTTAGTTTCAAAAATCAAACTGGGGTTATTCAAAGCCATGAGGATAGGATCAAATGACTTTTTTAATCATAAAATTCTTGCCACAAAACCTTTCTGTAAGAGTGTCCTTTTCCAGCCCTTTATTGTATTACGATGGCATTATTGTTTTAACTGCTCAGCTGCATATTGTCTGTCACATCTTTTAAAAAATATTTTACAGATATTTCACTCAGTCCAAGTCCTGTTAAGTCTAAGCTTCCTTTAATTTCCCTGCAGGATATTGGGAAGCTGGAAGGGTGTTTGAAGACTAACCTTTCAGCAGGACCAATTTGAAATATTAATGCTACATTTATCATTATATTGAGTAGAACTTGGCCAATATGTTAGCACAGCTGTTCTTAAACGAGCAACTTTCTTGTTTCCTCAAACTTAAGGCCGTCCTAGTTTTGAAGGTTATAAGATAATAAACATATTACTATTACATATGTGGAACCACATGAAACTTTCAAGATGGGTTTAGTTAGAAGAGTTTTGAAGAGTATAGTTGTTCATGGAGTGCCCTCAGACAAATGGTGAAACAGATGTATCAGTCAGTTTTTGCTGTGGTGATGCTGCATAAGAACCACACCCTCTTCTTAGTGGCTTGTAACAGCAAGATGTATTTGCTGCCCCTGTTACACAGCTGGTAAGAGCTGACTCCAAGGCTGTGGCTCTGTGCTTCTGTCATCATGTTTTAGGCTACTGGTAGATTTTGGGTCTGCTTTTCCTCCAGGAAGCACACTGAAGGAGTATCCTGCTCCTCTAAAATCTATTTTCTCATGGTAGAATGTAGAAACAAGAGAACGAGTCATAAAATGCAACCAGATTTAATGCTATTTTCTGTTCAGTCTCAGAAGAAATATTTATTTACACCTATAGTTCAAAGCATGTCATACCCCCAAGCCCAAAATTAATGGGAGCAAGAAACATGCCAAGACTAGAGAGGGTAAGGGACTATGGGCAATGCTACGTATCATCACGGTCCAGGCTTGAACATGCCTCCATCCCCAGCCTTCCTATAGCACCTCCCTTGCTATTCCTTGCCACCTTGCCACCTGGGACTTAGAGCCCAGTCCTTCTTGTCAGCTCAGATCTATCTTGAGATGTGCTTTCCAAATTCCATTTTCCACCATGCACCTATGGCTAGTTTCTGTGATGACTGACTGCATTTCTTACTGGGCCTTGCTGTTCTAGCCATTCCAGCTGCAATGACAGGCACATGGATGAAGGTGCCACCCAGATATCTTACCCAGGCAAGCCTTCAAATGACTTATGCCAAGTCACTCTCACCACTCCCACATGAGGGACCCCAAACAATAACCTCCCAGCAGAGCTAAGTCAACAGATGAGATATAACAAGTTAGTGTTTCAGGCTATGGGGTGGTTTATTTAGCCTCAACAGACTAACTTAACAAGTGCTTTAACTGGTATGCTCTGATTTGTCCTTCACAACATCCTAAGAGCCAAGATGGTGATACCAAAGTTCCTTATTTATACAGGTGGGAAGTAAGTCTCAGAGATATGCTCAGGAGTGCATAGAATTTCATTTATCAGTCTTGAGACTCTTCAAATAAGCAAATTAGTACCAGAGCATCTATAATGGCATAAGCCACCTTCTAGGGAACATCCTAGAATCTAGTATTTAGGTTTTAGTAAGTATTGAATGAAATAAGATCTGTCTTATTAATCAAGAAGAAACAGTGATCTGTATAAGAAATTTCTGTCATGTCAACTGCCAGAGCAAACAAACAGATGGCTGAGTATTTTATTTACCATCACTTCTTGGGCCATCAGAATTCCGAGTTCTTTCATGTGTGCTGCAGCGGTGAGGTTAATTTTCCTTGACCTTGTCTATTTTTCAGCCACTGAGTGATTTGACTGCAGAAGTTTAATGTTCTCCAGACAAATTTTCATATAAAGTTTTGATCATAGGCTTGTAGAAAGTAGAGAATTACTTCTTTACAACAGGCTTGTCTGGTTTACATAACTCGAAATGCTTCCTGTACTACACTTTGAGGCTTTCATTGATCACCTCATTTATAGGTAACCAACCACATTTAAAATTTCAGATCCTGTTCTCTGCCCACTGTGTTTTTTCCTCTTGGCACAGAAAGAATATGTCAGTTAAATATATCAGTGCTAGTCATTTATAAAGCCTTTAGCCATCTCATTCAAGAATGAAAAATATGCTAAATACTCTCTAACTCTACCAATTTTAGCAAATAAATTACACTACCTAATGTTTTATTTTTAAAAATCCTCATAATATTGTTCTAAGATTAACACATCAATTAATTTGAATCAAACAAATAAAAGTCCTCAACTAACTGGATTTTATATCTAAATTGTTGGATAAAATGTCTCAAGAGAAAAGAAACCAGTCTGATGTATTTATATAAAAAAAATACCAAACTTCCAGAGATGTTTTGAAACTGTATTTAGGTGCTTCCTAAAGCTCATTTTTTTTTTCTTGAAAATTGTTCATATGTAAATGACTTTACTTGTGCAGAATTCTTAGTAACCACAGGATTCAGGTATGCTCACTAATTTAAAAGGGTATGAAGGCACATTTAAATTTTAGAAAGATTTTTCAGCAACATAGGTTAAAAAAAAAAAAAACTCCTCGGCATAAAATTTAAGTTAAATGATGCATTCATTTCACTAGAATTGTTGATTTTCTTAACTTCAGTTAATTGAAGTTCTGAGATATTTTGTGATTCTCAACCTTGCTGCAGATGAGAAACACTTAGTGTAAACCCCAACTAGTCAATTCATTTGCTGTAAGCTTTCTAGGTCCAGAAAAATGGAATAGTACACTTTTTCCTACTCTTCCCAAGAAGTACAGCTGAAGACTCTGGACAGTATATACAGAACAAACAAGCAATGAGTGAACCCAAAATGGAATGAACTAGAAGAAATGTATACCAAGACAAAGTATAGATCAACTTCTGAAAACCAGGCAAAGAAATCTCAAAGCAGCAAGAATAAGTGACACCTTACCTAGTGGGGAAAACTACGTGAATCACAGTAGATTTCTCATCAGAAGCCAAGACAGCCAGGATAGTATGTCTTCTCCCAATCCTGAGAAACAGTAAAATGTGTAGAAGCAGAAAGAGTGGTGGCTACCAGAGGCTGGGAGAGGAAAAGTGGGGTGTCATTGCTCAGGGAGGACAAAGTTTCAGTTATAGAAGATGTGTAAATTTCAGGGATCTCCTGGACAACATGGTGCCCACACATTGTTAATGCAGTAACAATACTGCATTATAGCCTTAAACATTTGTTAAGAGAGTAGATCTCATGTTATGATTCAAAAGCAAAGAGACACAAGGAAATGTTGGAGGGTGATGGATATGTTTATTACTTGTTTATGGAGACAGTATCACAGGTATATGCATATGCCCAAACTTATCAAATTGTATACATTAAAAATGTACAGTTTTTAGAACGTCAGTTAAAGGTCAATAAAGTTGTAAAAAAAAAAAAAACCACAGAAAAAAAGGAAAGGAAACATGGTGACCAGAAGGCAACAGCATGCGTTGTTTAAATGCTGGAAGAAAAAACTCTCAATCCACAATTCTATATCCAGCAAAAATATCCTTCTGGAAGGAAAAAGAAATTAAAATATTTTCAGATGAAGAAAAGCTAAAAGAATTTGTTTCCAACATATCTTCCCTAAAAGAATGGCTAAATAAAACTCTCAGAATAGAAAGAAAATAATAAAAAAGGAAACTTGGAATATCAGGAAGAAAAAAGAAAATTAGAAAAAGCAAAAATTTGGATAAAATACACCAGGCTTTCCTCTTCCCTTGAGATTTCAATTGTTTGAGTAATGTAAAAATTGTAACACTGCCTGATGTGGTTCTCAAGAGATACAGAGGAAATATTTAAGATGATTATATTATAAATGAGAGTGTATAAAGGAACCAAAATGGAGGTACATTTCCATGCTTCACTCTAATGGGTAAAATAAAGACTGGCTGATGAGTCATGTCTGAATAGCACAGTACCTAGACCAATCAATAAAAGAGCTATAAAAAGATATACAGTCAAAATACTATGAATACATAAAAATGGAATTATAAAAAAATTCCAGTAACCCACAGGAAGGCAGGAGAAATAAACAAACCCCATATGAAACATGTAAACCAAAACCCATAACAAAATAGTAGACTTAAACCCCAACATATCAATAATTACATTAAATGTAAAGAATCTACACACACCAATGAAAAGACATACTGGCAGAGTATATTAAAAATCCAATCTCAAAAGATCACATAGGGAATGATACCATTTTTTTTAGGGAATTATATCACATATATAACATCTAGAAACATCAAAATTATGGAAATAGGTAACAAATACGTGGCTTTAGGGGATAGGGATGGGATTGACTATAAAGGAGTAACATGACAGAGAGCCTCATGCTGAAAGATTAGTTCTGTATCTCAATCATACATTATAAAATGACATAGAACTATATGTAATTAGCATATAACACATTATACCAAGGTCAGTTTGTTGTTTTGATATTGTGTTGTAAGATGTAACCTTTGAAGGAATCTTTGTGAAGGGTATATGGGATCTCCTTGTCTACCTTTCAACTTCCCATGATTCTACAAAATGTTTTTTAAAATCCACTCAGGTTATAATTAGAGCAACTACTTTGTGGTATTTCTAGCTGTGGATTTCTTTTAAATTTACCCTGCTTGGGGTTGTTTGGGTTTGATGGTTCTATGCATTGAGTCTTATATCAGATCCCAACTGTCTGTCCTTATCCCTAAACATTGCCTCCACTACAAATTCTTTCTCTTATTCTGTGGGCCAGGGAAATAGATTACCACCCACCTTATTCCAAGCTTCTATGCCACTAATTTTCTGTCTGCTAGTTCTTGGCCTGCTGGTTGTCTGAGTCTCCTGTTAGTCCTTCTTGCTCTGCTTTGTCTCATGGTGTCCCAGGTGACGACAGTCTGCAGATCCCAGATTCCTGGGATGGTTAAGTTCTTGGTGGATTCACTACAGGAGGGGGAAGCATGGGCAAAGTTAGATCATTACCTATTTTCCTTTGGATAGTCTCTGGCAAAAACAGTATTTTCTCCTTGATTCTGGCTCTTGCTGGGAAAGCATGCTGGGCTTCCTTCCAGGAGCCCTGAGCATCTTTGATCTTCTGGTTGGGCATGTTAGCAGCTTCTCACCATTGCTAAAGTCTGGGCTGCCTCACCATCTCCTGTTTGGATCCCCAGATTTTTCTCACTGTGTAATCATTTACCTACATTGAAATCTTTTAAAAAATACTTAAGGGGGATCTCTGTTTTTCTGATGGAAACTTCTCTTTTCTATCCCACTGTTATTATGACCATTTTTCCCCCAATCACCTTTCAGCCCTATCTAATCTGTTGTTAAATTCACTCCCTGAATTCTTCCATTATTTGCATCTCAAATTTGTAGTTGGTCCATCTTAACATCTGTTACTACTTTTTGTAGTTTCCAGTTTTGTATCCTAAATTTTCAACTTAGCTCTTAAGTTCTTGAACAGAAGTCAGCATCAGAGAGCCTTTGATAATTCCAACATCTACAGCTCTCATAGGGCTGCTTCTGTTACCTGCTGTTTCTGTTGGCTCTGTCTCACAATGGACTATCTCCTCATGTGTTTGGTTATCTTTAATTTTAGGGTGTACATTCTGTTTGGAAATTATTGATAGAAATCTGGAGACTTTTCTTTTTTCACTTCTGGCTAGTTTTAAGGGCCACTAACTACCTGAGATCATCTCATTTTAAGTACTTTGGGTCATCCAGACACTTTGAATCTGACCTAAGATCTGTGAATGGGATGACTTACTTGTGGTGTATTCTGACTCTTACAGCAATATTTTTGGAGTTCTAGACCAAGGTTGGGGTAGTATATTAGGGTCCCTCCCAGTGCCATGCCCCGGACTTGAAGTTTTGTTCTATGAGTAGGCACCAAAAACTCAGCTTAGACTTTCACATGTGTCTTCCAGTTTAGCATCTACTCCCAGAGAAAAAGTAGATGTATAGCCCAATTATCTCAAGGTCCCTGCCTTCCATGTTTTGCTAGCTTTCTGATGCTTGTACGTATGGTCTAATTTTTTGCGTTCTGTTGTGTGACCTCTAGACCTCCCCTTACCTGAGTAGAATCCATACCTTGGTCCTCAATAAAGCACACACTACCTTAAGCATACACATAGGAAATAACTAAGAATGGGACATTGGCCTAGGTAGTGGAGCCTATCTCAGTGATTTGTGGGTTGAGAGAGGTCACAATCAGGTTGGCCTTGAATCTGCCCTGGGCAAGACAGTTTCAGAACCACAGTGTTATCCACCTGTGAAATCAGAGGGAGTGCATGCTATCCAAGCTCCTGCCAAGTGGTCACTTTGTATTATTCTATTATTTTAAATTGCGAATGTTTCAATTGTGCTAAAAAAATCTATGGAAGCTTCTAGAAAATCTTGGATGTGTCTACCAGTAAGAAACAGGAGTAATTTCTGGATTCTGTAGTATGGCCCAGTCCATGTTTACAGCTTCTCACGTACGGGACAGAACCCCACCTAATTTTGTAATGACCCCATGTCCTAAACTGTGCAACACAGCTGGCCTTCTGACCTAAATGCCTAGCTGCCATGGAGTATTAAGTAAAACTGATACTCCTTTAGGTCATCTGCTCAGGGTATGACTGAGCCTATACCACAAGTCTGTGCCAAATAATACTTTTTCACAGTTCAGAATAGTGAGAGAAATAAAGGACTGACTCGGTATTAACCCATATGGTCAGTTTATTGTGAGCCATTAAGAAGGAGGTATGTTTAGTACAGCTGGAAATGAGCTGAATGTTAGCTGAAGAAGTCCAGGCAACTGTTCAAATGAGCATTAGGTATACTGAAAGTCAGGAATGCTCATTTCTGCTGAATCCGTTGCTGTGTCCGGGTTGCATTCCTTTATGGTTCTTCAGATTTATGTGGAAGTTAATTCATTTTAACTATTCAGACCACTCCGTTTGAGGTAAGTTGGTTTCCTCAAATGTTTCTAACCCAATCTTGGTTTATGGGGTATGGCTTTTCTTAATACATGTGGCATCTTCTTTCTTCCTTTCTTTTTTCAAAGAAAATCACATAATATATTCAGCAATTTCAAGGAAACATTGTGGCTGGGTAGCTAATGGAGAAGCTGCCTCGGACGCACAGCTGGCTAACCTCAAGATATCTTGGAAATGGTGCATGTCCACAATAACAAATGAGGCTGTTCAATGATAAATTTATTTCTCCATCTGTGCAGAAATGCATATCTGGTGCCAGGCCTTGCTGACCTCCACTTCTATGGCCAAACTTCTAGTTGTTTCAGTAACACTGTGTTGAACCGTACAGCAAACTTCTGACCTTTTAATACTGAAGACTCAGGCAAGCACGTTTGGAGCTTAACTGTAGTTTGAGTGTGTGTTTCTCTTTTTTAAAAAAAGCAAGCCTATTATAGACTTTGCTTTGTATGGGAGCGATTTTAACCAGTCAGCAGTCTTGCCTCACATGCTTTTCTTAAGAAAGTAACTAACTAGAGCTTCTATTCCTAGAATAAAGAGTGGATTAAAAAGCATAGGCACTGCAAATAAGGCAGGTAGCAGGGAGAGGAGAGATGTGGGTAATACATGAAGAAGGAAAACTTTCTGTTAGCGATCATGCCCCACGCTGTTGTGTATAATTATTAGCTGCAAAATAGCACAGCTTGAACATTATTATTGCGCATTAAAGAACATTTCACT
Organism: Mellivora capensis; assembly: GCA_004024625.1. Classification (NCBI taxonomy): domain Eukaryota; kingdom Metazoa; phylum Chordata; class Mammalia; order Carnivora; family Mustelidae; genus Mellivora; species Mellivora capensis. The sequence continues at coordinate 85,640 of PISX010005620.1, read as the reverse complement.
TATAATTATGGAACGAAAAGAAGCGTTTGCAACTCACCTACCAAAGCATTAACTTTGTGTATGTAAGAAAATATTTTAAAAAACCTCTTCATTAAAAATCTGCAAATATGTGACTTTCTTTTTCCATTGCATGCATCCTTTCTCCTTTTTTTCCCCCTGACATGTTGAATTACATCTTAAACTTTTCTTTTAATTAAAAAGCAGCATAAAACTGTAAGGGGAGGGTGGAGGAAGCCAAAGGAAGGGGGGAGGTCTGTGTGTTTGCCAGCCGGAATAAATATTTGATACATAGGTTAGAAAGTGAAAAGGTAAGGCACAAAGCATGTTCTTTCACACCAGCAGAATACCTTTGGGTGCTCAGCGGCAGCCATACGTGACTTTTTCTGAGTGGTGCTGATGAGTTTTGAAGAAGCAAATGCTATGGAAATCCGCATATGCCAGCGGTGTGAAGGTCTTTGCACCAGTGTTTCAAGGTCGGTCAAGGGAGGGTTTAACCATTCCCAACAATTCATTCTGCAAGTTTCTTGAATAACATCTTCCACTGATAGACCCTCTAGAATGAAGGGACCCATGTGCCCCTGTGTGTGTGCCCTATGTGTTTTCCTACCACTTGTATATGAACACTCCCTTCCCATCACAGACATTCACAGAGGGCCTCTTGTCTGTCAGACAGACTGGGGGAGCAGTCGAGACTATAGTAAATAAGAGCACACATCCAGATGCTTTATCCAAAAAGTGAGCCCATGCATGGAGTTCACATGAGCAGAGTAGGTGAGGACAGAAAGCAACAGTACCTGCCCCAGCAGACACATGTGTGCACACATGTGCACACATAACAGACTCTTGTTTGATCTGTTTTTCTCCCCATGTTTGAAACACCCTGCTCCCAGAATACCGTCACACACGAGTGTTTTCCTCAGTATTCCTCATGAAGGCAAAGGACTGTGTAAATGCAGCGAGAGGTGCAGTGCACCCCTGTCCCTGCTGGAGGACCCATGGCCCACCGGACCTACCTGCAGGCTCTTGGAGGGGCTACTCACGAACAGAGTCCATTCAGTACAGCCTGTCTGGAGCAGCCATGGGGTTGGGAAATGCTGCTGAGGGGTTCCACGTTACTGGGTGTGGGGGCTTCATCCAGAGCCCACCTGACTCTCCCTCCTTGCCTTCTCAGGGCCTGGGGCCTTCACCAAGTGTGCATCCCACCACCTGTACACCTTCTGCTGCAGGGGCAATGCTGTTGGAACAAGGCCTTTCCTTCCTCTCTGGGGCACGACGGACAGCAAACAAGGAGCTTCTTTGGCCCATCTTAGGGGGTCCTCTCCACGTTCTAAGGCGGCCTTAACTCGAAAATTCTCTGTGCAGAAATAAAAATAGACATTTCCACACCTTGTTCATTCCCGTGTCCTTAGTGTCTAACGTCTGGTTCTTGTTCACTGACCAAACATCACAGTGCTAATCTTCTCAATGGCCTGAGTTGTCTAGTAAGAAGCACTCCAAGGTACCATGCCTTGGGACAAATGCACACTTGAATAATGGGCGTCTGTGACATAGTGGGAGGGACACTGGTGTAGTTGGATGATCTAATTTGAACAGTAAGAGTCAGTGTTTGGGGAACATTTCCTACTTTTCAGGCAATATACTAAATGCTCAAAATACTTTATTTCCCTTGGTACTTCTAAGGTCCTTCGTGGTGGGAGGGTCATTATGATCGATACTTTAGGGATGAGGGAACCTAGTTATAGGGAACCCACGTGACCAGCCTGCATGGGCAACGTCACTGTGACTCTAGGAACCACGGTCTTAAGCACTGTCTCTACTGGGGATGAAAGTTTGTTCAGTCGGAGACCAGGTTCATCACCCCCCACCCATCCCACCACGGCACAAGACATCATATGCCTAAGGGCTATTTAAGCACGTGAATTCTATGACTGCTTCATGCCTCACATTGTAGAGAATTTGGAAAGGCACACGGCATTTGAAGCTGAAGGTCTCTTTACTGTAAGTAACCACCTTTAGCTTGATTAACTCTGCATTCTGTAATTTTCAGGCCTACTGGGGAGTCAGGGCTTATGAACATGGAGGCTCGAAGGAACAGTAAAAAAGTAGAAGACTGTGGTATGCAGTGAGTGTTAGCTACAGAAGAGGCAGTAAGGGTTGAGAGCAGGGAAGATGCGTCCACTGCATCAGGCGGCAGTGGGATGATATGCCATAAGGGAGGAGCCCAGTGTCACTGTCAATGGGTCTCTATGCACAGTGTTTACTCAAATGCATTCCAGACTCAGCATCTGTATTCCGAGTGAAATTTCCACATGTAAGTCAAATTGCTGCATTCATCAAAGTATATATATATATATATATATATATTCAAGACTTGGTATATACCAAGTCTTGAACAAAACTATGCATACAAACGCACTTAGTAGCACCAGGAACTGTGTACGAATTTTTGCTCAAAGGACCAGCCATGATTTTCGAGTTGCATCCTGCCTTGACTTCCTGGTACAACTGCTGGTCCCGTGGTAAAGCCATGATAATCCCATGTGACCAATCAAGATAGCATTTCAAACTCACCTCTAAGTGGTCTCTGAGTGAACTGTGGACTAGAAGACATTTGACCCAAAAGTTAAGGTCAAAGATGTCATCATGAGTAAAAAACCCTGTGTTTTGAAATTAGTGAGTCTTTTAACATATTTCACTGAAAAATCAATTATACACTTCCTAAGTGGATTGACACACTTCAGGGAATGCTGTTGTTTGAGACAGCTGCATCTGCTGGGTCATAAAACAGACATGTAACAGTAGAGGTCTCTAAATTAGGTAGAGCACAGCTCTCCATTCTAAAAGAGAAAGAATGCAAAGGTGGACCTGCCCCAGCTTGGCTGTGACCTGGGAGGGTAAGAGAGCAGGGAGCACCAGCTTCCCGAGCTGAGACAAGGATGATTGTTCCTGGCAACCCATTGGACTCAGGTTTCTGCCCAGTGGTTGTCAACCTCATTTTCAAGGAACTTGAGTTACTAAAAATGTGGAATTTTTTTTTCATCTTTTTACACAGGTGAACCCAAGGAAGAAAGACACACAAAATGCATTATCTCTATGTCACTTCACATGCCCAAATTCAGTTCTTAATCTTTCCCTGCCAACTTTGCTCCTTCCACAATTTTCTTGTCTAGCATTTACCCAACAGTTCAAGTCAGAAACTTGATGTCTTCTTGGACTTGTCTGCTTCTCCAAGCCTACCTTCCACACTCATCCACTTAGTCATAGGTCCTGCTTTGCTCTGTTCTGAAGACCCTTCCCCTCCACTATTCCCTTCACGCCCTGCCACCTCCCTCCTTTCCTGTGTGGACTGGTTGTGTTTTCTCCCCTAGCCCCACTCCCCAGTCCAGTTTCCAAGCTGTACCTAGAATGGACTTTACATGACATGCCACCGGTTCTCTGGCTACTTTCAGTTTTTGGTGCATCTTCTTCAACCTCAGGGTCAAGCCCAAAGTTCTTTCCAAGACTTAAAATGCCATGCATGATCTGGCCTCTTCATCACTATAGTTTTGCCTTTTCCAGAATTTCTGTGTCACGCTAAACGTTTAAAAAAAATAATTGTAGAATTACAGAAAAGTTGCAAGAATACTAGTGGGAGTTCTCATGTATTCTTCACTTAGTTCTCTTTAATGTAAACTTCTTACATAAGCAAAATGAAAAATTATTCAAGCCAGGAAATTAGCACTGATGAAGTACTATCTTCAACCCTTATAGGAATATTGCCAATTTTCCCACTAATTTCCATTTTCTAGTCTGGGATCTAGTCCAGGATTGGGCTTTGCACTAAGAGCTCCCATCTTGTCCTCTCCTCTGGTCTGTGAGAGGTCCTCAGTGCATCTTTGTCTTACGACTCTGACCCGCGAAGAGCACTGGCCAGTTATCTTGTAGAATGTCCCTCCATTTGGATTTGTTGGATGTTTCCCAAGATGAGGCTGAGTTTCTGCAGTTCTGGGGAGGTCTCAAGAGAGATGATCTGCCCTTCTCAGTGCATTGTGGAGGATGTGGATGCTGATTGTCTCATCACTGATGATGTGGATTTGGATCACCTGGTTGAGGGCTGTCTGCCAGGTGTCTGCACTGTGGAGCTATCACATCTCTTTATCATTAATAAATATCTCATGAGGAGATAGTTTGGGATTATGCTGCTTTCTTTTTTCTCATTATAATTTCACCCACTCATTTTAGCATCCATGGTGCCCGCAACATGGTGTCTGCCTAATGGTGATTTTTCTATTTGCCTTGTTCTTCTCTCATTTATTAATTGGAAGTCTGGTCTAAAAGACAGCTAGTTCGTCCCTCCCACGCATTTATTTATGCAGTGATTTATGTCAGCAGGAACTCATGGGCATTTATTTTATTCTGGTTGTACTCTTATGCAAATTGCCCGACATGGCTTGGGAGTTTCTTCAAGCTGGCTCCAGTAGGGTCCTTATAATTTGAATGGGTGAGATTCACCACCAGTGGGATTAACTGAGCAGCACAGTTTTACATGCAAACATGCTTCAAAAGCAAGCAAGCGGACGAACAAAAGCAGCAGCCCACTGTCCTTTGCAGCAGTGTCTCTCTGGAGTTGTCTTCTCTCTCTGTAACTGGCAATCAGCTAATGGCAGAAAAATATAGGAAGGACTTTAGAACATTCCAGGTTTGCTAGGAGGCCTGTTTCTGACTTCCATCATGTACTTGCACAGTGAGGCAAAGAAAAGAGTGAGAGGAAAATTTGCAATGGCACGGCTTCCCACTCCCCACAAAACTCTGACTTGTTTTATGAATAATAATAATAATAATTGTATATAATAATATTATATAGTTTATATTGTATAATATATTACATACATTGTATATAATATATAGTATATAACAATAATTGTATATGTATTGCATATAATATGTTGTATATAATAAATTGTATATAATAGTAATTATTATTATTGTAATTATTATATTATATTTAAGGAGATTTCCAGGTGGGAGGATTAATTAAGTATTCCAAGTTTTACAACTTATTTGGCTTGAAGAGTTCATACATGAAGGTACACATATAATCCATCTACACGTAAGCTATGCATAAAAACTACTATATATACTTATGGATATCATAGGAGAAACATCTCCACATGCCCACTGCTCCACCTTGGAGAGAGAACGTGGCCAATACCACTGGACCCACCGTGTGTCCCTCTGTATCCCCGTCCTCTTACGCAACTTCCTGCAGACTGCCGCGTGGAATTTTATGTTAGTTTTTCTATTTTTTTTTCAAATTTTATATGGTGTGTGCATATGACTTCCTAAGCAAGAAATGGTGTAGTTTTGCCTATTTGGGGCCTTTACATAAATGGAATACGTACGTATTCTTTGACCAGCCTTCAGCAGTGCTGTGTCTATTCTATTTGTTCCCTGGCGTACATTGAGGGGGGTTGATGTTCTCTAGGGGATGTGACTGCACGTGGGATTGCTGGGTCATCTGGAGCGGGCCGATGATAACATTTTCTAAAGCCAGTTTCCCCCAAAGTTCTCACCTTTGTCCACGATCTTGAGTGTCACATGGGCTTTTCTTTGTTTTTAATTCTGTGTCCGCTGTTCCTGAAATCCACTCCAGATACTGTTATCGATAAGCATTTTCCCAATTGTTGGTAAGGTCGAAAACATCATGTGTTTAATGTCCTTTTACTTTCTTTCTTTGTGAACTGTGTGCTGATGCCTTTTTGTTGCATTTTCTTTTGAGTGGCTATTCTTTTTCTCTTTTAGCAAAGTTCTTTATTTATTCTCTGTAACAAGACTTCTCTAGTTCTGTCTCCTGCGTTGAGCTCCTTCCATCCTGTAGCTTCTTGTCTTTTCATTTTCCTTCCTGTGATTTGTGATGAATAGAAATTCTTAATTTTAATTAAGTCCAATATAACAATCTTTTCCCCGAGAGCATGAAAAATATCATTTCCTCTCCCTGTTATAATCATTTCTTTTATTCTTTTCTTTACCCTTAATGTTGAAGATTTGCCTTTCAAGTCCGCTTACTTTTTCCATCTGGAATAATCCCTCCTTCCCAAGTAGATAGGCAAGATCAGATTCCCACACGTGTGTGGTCTGTTGTGCTCGGGAGCTCCGGTTCTCTCTGCCCCCCAATCAGACCATCTTGTTTCCTGTGCCTTTTATGAAGACTGGCCCCAAGGCAGGGAGGGTGGCTCTTACTCTTGGGGTAGTGCCTACTCTGCAGGGGTGTGGGGGCCACAGGACGACTGAACACTGAAATGGCAGGCGGCTATCTTGGAAATGACAAGGGTTCTGAGACCTCTAAAACTTTTTGTCAAAACATTAACACTTCTTTTTTTGTCAGTCATAAATCTCTATGAAGTTAAAAAATGATAAAGGTAATGTGTATTTAGTGTGCTTTAATCTAAAACATGAGAGACCTTGAGAATGCAGGCATTTATTTCTTTGTGAAAGACTTAAGGATGGTCTGGACTCTGTGGGCTCACTTCCCCCAGGGAACCCATGGCATGGAGTGAGCATTGCTTCTGGGCTGTGAGGAACTCTCCTGCTCCTTTCTAAGCTTGTGTGGGTGCCCAGCAGTTCATTCTGCACACCTGTCTTGCTGTGAAATATCTCAGAGCTAACTCCACTTAATCTGAGAGTTCTTCATTGTTTTTGTCAAAACCACTTTCCTCATGTATGTGGATAAGTTGCTTTCCTAAGTTCCCCTGCTGCCTATCTAGAGTCTCTCAAAAAAGGATAGCATCAGCCTCCCATGAATGGCTGTCTCTCCTCACCACATCCAGTTCCACATCTAGTGTAAGCACTTTTTGATTCTTGGCTTCATGGTAAGCCAGATGTTCAGGTCCCACTCCCCAGAATTTGTGACCATTGCCTTAGGTAGCATAGGGCCTCTGCCAATGACAAGAAGTTAAGGATCCTGAGATGGGCAGATTCTTCTGCATTATCCAGGTGGACCTGATGGAATCACGGGGGAGAGGGGATCAGAGAGACCCAAGCAGAGATAGAAGTGATGTGGCTGTGAGCCAAGACCTCTCGTGGCTGCCTCTGGAGGCTGCAGGAGGCATGGAATAGATTCTCCCCTGGAACTTCCAGAAAAAACCATCTCTGCCAATCTCTTAATTTTGGCCCCCAAAGGTTCATTCCAGGCTTATGACCTTCAGAACTGTGAGAGAATAAATTAGTGTTGCTGTAAGCCACTAAAGTTGTGGTAATTTGTTACAGCAGCAATAGAAAAGGAATATACTATACTTTCATCTCTGTTGGACAATTTCCTCTTCGAATTATCCATTTTTGTAAAATGCCATGTGGGTTTATTACTGGAAGCCAAGGAGACAACACAACTTCAAGCTTTGCTCTCTGTGTGTGAACTGAATAACAGATGTGCGGTGACTAATCATTAACAGATTTTGGAAAAAGTGATGTGATTGGTCACTGACCATGATGTGCATCTGTTATTTATGTTGTGATTTGTAGACTGAGGGCTGGCAGCAAAGTTTGTAGTCTCTTTAGTTACAGAAAATATCCTGTGCAAATGGACATTTTTGGAACTGTATTGTTGAGGGAAGGGTGTTTTTAAACTAAACCCTAGTCTCCAAAATTTTTGCATCTGAGCAACATTGGAAGTGAGAATGGCCTGTGTTCAATTTTCCCTCTTATAAAGATGGTATGTCTATTTATTGAGGTAATTTTAGCCTTTCTGTAAAGTTTTATAATTTTCTCCATCAAATCTTGAATAGTTTTTCTTTTTTTTTCCTGGAATTCTCATATTTTTGTTGACATTGTAATGACATCCCTTTCTACAATGCACATTTGGAGCTTTGCTCATAAATAGACATGCAATTTACTTTTGTAGATTTTTTTCAACTAAAAACCTTATAAATCAACTTATCAATGCAGAAAATTAATCTATAGATTTGGGTAGTATTGTATATGGTCAATGATATCATCTAAGAATAATAACTGTTTCCCCCCCCATTCTCTCTCCTTATACTTTTAGTTTCTTCTGAACATACTGTGCAGGCAACGGTCTCCCAAATAATGTGAAACAGAAGATGTGCCAGGAGGTACACGTGTCTTAGTTTGGATTTAAAGAAAATTCTTCTAATAATCTAATCTGATCTTATATTCTTCTAATTTTCACTCTTTTAAGTGGTACTTCCTATTTTTTTCCATAAACTCTTTGTCAAGTTTGAGGAAATTTTTCATATTCCAATGTTTATAGACTAATACATATTTAATTTTTCTAAATGGTTCATTGTTGAAAAAATATCAATTCTCTTAATTGGGTATAAATTTGACCCATATTCATTAGTTTGAACTTCTTAATGTTGCTGCTCAGATATTCTATATCTTGAAATTGTTTGCCTGATGGATATATTAAGAGAGAGATATTAAAACTGCCACTATGATGGCACGTTTGTAAATTTCTCCTGGTGGCACCATCAGAATTTTTTCTTTCAGAATCTGCCTTATAAATTTTAAAGCTATTTATTAGAGGCATATGAATTTAGAAATATTTTTATCTCCCCACTGAATTGAAATATCTAGGAAATTGTTTTTTAGCTTTATGATCTATTTTGTCTAATGTTAATTATAGCTACAACAACCTTGCTATTTTCCTGGTATGTATCTTAAATACTTTTCCTTTCAACTTTTTAGTATCCTATGCTAAGTGTATCTTTCCTAAACATATTGTAGTGGAAAGTTTGTAATTCAGTCTCACATTGTTATGTACCGGAGGAGTTTAGTCCATTTATGTCATTTGAGTTATGACACATTTGTATCTATTTCCACTATTGCACTTCAAATTTTTTATTTTTTTCTTTTTTCTTTTCTGGCTTTGTTTTTATTGTTTTGATTTAGACTTTCCTATCTCTTCTTTCTAGTTTTTCCTCTACCAGTTTAATGTTGTCACATATTATATGTACACTAGAGTATACACTGGTTTAGCAAGAGTATTTAACTTAATAAAATTCAGTGCTAATAAGTACTCCTCTTTTCCTCCTCCAAAATGTAAAAAATAGGAGACATTTAAATTCAATTATACGGTCTTATTAATTTATGTATTCCTAGTTGCAAAGAGAGTATCTTATACACAAGGAGTACTTAATAGATAATTGTTGAATAAATAAATAAGTTAATATATTTAAAATATATTATAGATATGGTTCATATATAACCATAACCAGAGGAGTTCCCATGAAACACAAGCTATAATCATTATGTGTGATTTGCTTATTTTTAAAATCAAATGTTTTTAGAATGTCTTAATGGAAAAAGAGGTTTATTGATTGTGAAACTTAATTATATTTTTATCCAAATGTAAGTAGAGACTGATTTCAGAGTCTGTCACAGTGGAGACTAGAATGGCCAGATGAGAGTTGATTGATGATGATTAAAATTCAGTCTTTTCTCCCCAAAACTAAGTGAAGTGAGCTCTTGAGAAATATTTTCTAGTGAATCTAGCTTATGAATTCACATAACTTCTGGGCAATACCACCTTTTTCCCCAACAAAGGATGAGAAGACAGTTAAATATGATGATCAGCAGCCTCCCCTCACTCTTCATCCCAAATTCTCTGGGCTGGAAACTGTACAAAGGGCCCACCTCACCTGCATGCCTCCCACAGCTGGGCATCTATGACCTGCGGCATACATGTAATAATTTAGGGTTCAAATGTCTTGCTGTATGCCTAGGGCCCATTGTGCAGAAAGGCTCAATGTGAAAAAGCCCAAGTCCCAAACCCCAAAACCAAACCAAAACAAAGTATCTCAGAAGTGCTTTAATATAAGTTTGCTATAAATAATTCTTTAAGGTTCAGTGTAGCTCATATCTTGCCTCATCTGAAGACTTTCTCCTAAGTCCCGCAGGTTGTGGTGGTGCCCCTTTCTGGACCCCGCTTCGTGGTCAGGAATCCTCATCAAAAGATGATCACCCAGAACCCTCCTGCCCTTAGCCCTGAAAGTCCCAATCTGGGACCTCCTCATTCTCCCTTCTCATCCCAACAGACTTTTTGTCCCAGCCCTGTTTCAATCTCTTACTTTTCATCCAGGTAAGTAGAACCTTGGAACATTTATTTCATCGAGTTTTCACTTAAATTTCCTAAGCATTTATGCCAGTGTTAGTCACTGACCAGAGATAAAGGACAACTTTTATCTAGAGATAAAAACACACATCTGCAGATCTCTATCCAATGGAAAGTCAGGAACAAAAATAAATTCTTACAAAGGAGCATGGTAAATGCTGCACATGTGAGATACATAGAGCACATGGAGCCAATGAGTGTTCCATGAGAATAGAAATAATGTCTTAAACATTTATTTCCTGTTCCCACACCAAGCAAGCTGTCTTGACCATGGTAGGAACTTTGTAAATATGTGTGAAGGATTAGACAGTTGGAGCAGATGTTGTGGAGCTAGAACTTGTGATCACATTTCCAGAAAAACAGAATTGATGAGCAGTTTGGTTTAAAAGTCAATTGTGAGGTACCAATAGGATTCTTTGTTTCATTTTAGTTTGGGTCAGATGATAAAACAAAGATATTAAGGGATTTGGTGTTATTCTACATTGAGGAAGCATGAAATACTTTCTTATGGAAGACAGGAGCACATTCCATTTTGACTCAAACGGTCCTACATGAATAATTAGAACAAAAGCCCAGAGAGACTGAAACATGGGACCACCATAATGACCTTACCTTCAGTAGGAAGGAGAGCTCTTGGCCTCCCTCCGCATTTTCTGTCTGGATTAGCTTTAATATATTTTTCAATTAATGATCAAATAGAAGGAGATAAAGCAACAAATTCATGAAGTTTACAGATGGTACTTAATTAAGAGATATTACCAATCTGAATAAAGACTGGTTAGCATTCAATTGACTTTAAGAACACTGGAAATAATTACAAAAAATAGTAAAAAAAAAAAATCCCAAACAAACGAAACTCAAACTATTGTTTGTTAGGGAAATTGACTGAAGAGATTTTAGTAGTGAAAATGCAACAGAGCCAATGTGGAACAGCAGGGAGTTTGGTACTGGTCTAAAACATCATGGCAATGGAATGAAGTTTTAGTATGTGTGATTTTATATAAAAATGGTATGCTTTAGAGTGTTTTCTGTGCATACTTTTCAAATAAACTCACAGATTTTATCTTTTTAAAAATTTATTTATTTATTTATTTGACAGAAAGAGAGAGAATGAGAGAGAGAGAGAGAGAGAGTGAGAGCATGAGAAGGGGGAGGGGCAGAGGGAGAAGCAGACTTCCTGCTGAGCAGGGAGCCGGATATGGGACTCGATCCCGGAACTCTGGGATCATGGCCTGGGCTGAAGGCAGTCACTAAACCAACTGAGCCACCCAGGTGCCCCTCACAGATTTTATCTTAATGGGAAACTTATTTTAAAGGAAAGTCAATGGCAAATCCCTTGATTGGACTGTTTTATCATGGAAGTCACAAGTTCTAATTCATAATTTTTTTTTTTAATTTTTATTTTGACATAATTTTAGGTTTGCAGAAAAGCTGTACGAATGATCCAAAAAGGCCTATATACCCTCCACCCAGATTCCTCAAATGTTAACATTTTGTCACATTTGCTTTATCATCCTCTCGCTCTTTTTCTGGACCATTTGAGAATAAATTGAAGAAATTACTCCCTTTTACCCTTAAAAACTTCAGTGGTCATGTCCTAAAAGCAAAGACATTTTACAAAACTGTGGTACAAATATAAAAATCAAGAAATTTAACATTTGTATTATGCAGTTAGCTAATGTGCAGATCTTATTCAAATACCGATTTTCCCAATAATGCCCTTTGTAAGAAAAATAATCTGAGACCAAAAGTTGTATGGGTTATGGTAGCTCTTTGCCTCTTCTGGCTTGGAGTGGTCATCAGTTTGTCCTCACCTTTCATGACCTTGATATTTTTAATGAGCACAAGTCATTTATTTATAGGATGAACGCAGATTTGGATTTGTTTGATGTTTCTCGTGATCAGATTCTGCTGGAGGCTGACACTGATTGCCCCACTTCCTTGCTGTTGACTTTGACTGCCTGGTTCACGTGGGTTGAGGCACTTTCTCCATTGTGAAGTTTCCTTTTTTTTTTTTTAATAACAAAGTTACTTTAAATGTACTGTTTTTATCTTTTGTAATTAGTAAGTGTCTTATGGGGAGATACCTGGAGACCATGTAATTGTCCTGTTACTCATGGAAGTTCCACTCACATGTTTCAGCGTGTGTTGGCTGTACATCATTAATGGTTGGAGTCTTACTGTGGTGGTTGCCTCATGGTGATGTTCTGATTGCAGGTGGTCTTTCTTATCTCCAAATATGAGCATAGTATATTATATATTAGTCAGTTTGGAGAGTTGTTCTATGGTTTTCTTGTGCACCATGGTTGCTCCTTTGGTAGAATTTTCATCAGCAGAGGTATCCTCACAGAGCGACATTACCCATTTTATTTTCCCTTTGACACCCATGATCCAAAGCGTGCCTTGCCATGCTTTGTACGCCTTCTTCGCACAGAAGCGGTGCCTTCCAAAGACTGACATCTCGACCGCGTTGCATTTATGAGTCCTTTTCTGTTGTGTCAGGTCTTTCATGACTGCTTTTATCTTGGATGCATAATGGATTTGCTCTGCTCTGTCTTGTGGTGATTTTGGACCCATCTTTGGCCCATGGCCAGCTCCCTGCCTTTCTCTCTCAGGGAGTTTTTTTCTTGGACTTGCTTGTTCTCCACAGAGACTTGCAGAGAAGTACAGAATAGAGCACTGAGGTTTTTCTACGTGCAGGTAATTTAGAGTTTGGGTATGGTCTAGTTATGTACCTATGGCTTTTTAATTATGGGGCCACTTACAATTAGGAAAGTCCTGGGGCTTCAGAGCTTTGGAAGTGGGGTGGGGTAAAGGTCAAAAAGGACGAGAAGGCATCTCATTAAGTGCGTGGGTGTTTTTTATGCTCTCACCTCAGATAACTTGAGTCTTAATTCCTTTGCATCCTTCCCAAGGTAAATCTTGAGGTAAGCTTTTAAAGCACCACACTTGAAGATTTGATCATGGAGTTAGAATTCTTGAGTTCAAAGCCCAGCACTGGCCCTTAGGCGTTATTTGATGTGTTTGAGCTTGACTCCCCATGTGGGAAGGAAGTATGATCACACCTCACTCATAGGATTGTTGTTAGTGTAGGTGAGATAAGCCACATCAGACCCTTTGATACAACCCAGAATTGTCATAAACACTTTCCAGTATTTTGAAAAACTGTAGTTGATTAAGTTATTTGACCTGGAGAGAGCGGGTTAATGAATTTTTGACAAGAGCGTCTCTGCCAGTTCCCTTATGTTTTGTCATGGACCAGAATGAAGACTGGAATTCGTGTTGATTGGTTACAGGGTGACCCAGAGATAAAAGTGACATGGTGGCAGCAAATTAGATGATAAATTCCTGAGGTTTTCTCTTTCTTGAATGTATTTCTCAGGATTCTCTTTTCCCTCTATAATGTCACTACCACAGTCTACCTTGAATGATCCTTTATTTACGTATCTTCATCTTCACTAACTTGTGAGGTTTTTAGGAGAAAAGCTTCAGATTCATCCAGTGGGGGACACGTATATGGTATCGTTCACAGAATCACAATCGAGCAGTGTGGTTAAGAAGGTTGGGTGTTGGGGAAGAAAAGAATCTGAGCTGGGGTGAAAACAAAATCAAAGTCTAATATTTCATGCCCATCTGACCGTGTGAGACCACCAAGCTGCTGGGCATGGGACGGAGGGGGACAGCAGGGCAGCGGTCTGGTCTGGCCCACGGGAGGACCACACAGCCTGGAGAAGCCAGCGTGGGAGGGGGTTTTGTGGCCTCAGGTGAAAGTGCAGTGATGGAAGTTGGTGAAAATTGTGGAGTCAAGATTCCATGGAAATATTGGCTCTCTTGCCATGAAGGAAACAGGCCCCGTGTGGATTTACCAGGTTTACAGTTCATTAATATAATTAAACTCATGCAATCCAAGAAAATATCGTGACTCCTTTCTTTTGCTATGCCCCTTAACCCAGATTCCTCTGTTCCTCCCCTCCTCTGGGGTGGCTTATTACCAGGCCAAGCGCAACAGGACGCTGATGGGAGATGGTAAAGGCAGGGATGACGCCTACTGCCTTCTCTGAGTTTGTTAGGAGCTTGGCTAGAGACCAGCTGGCAGTGGACGGAAAGGACACTCGTGGTCTCCGTGAGAGTTACTGCGTCAATTATAACACATTTGTAGCCCGGTCATCAGTAGTAGAGTAAGCAGGATTATGATGGAAATAGGGATTTAATGAGTTTGTAATTTCTATCAATAGCATATGTGTAATACCCCCATGACAAAAATGGAGCAGAACATGATTTTCTGTGAAGAGGAATTTGCTGGAGGAAATCTTGTCCATTCTTCTGAAAAACAAACAAACAAACAAACAAAACAAAACAGATATTTGTTAATAGGCTGACCACAGACCATAGATATGATGCCGGCAGTGGGCAGCCTATGTTTCTTTCATGACTGTCCTTCTGAGTGTTCAGAGGAGCCCATCAATGTCCAGGGGGCTGTCCGCTTTGAATCATCTCTAACAAAACATGTTGATCCTTTCCTTCCCTTTGATTTTTTTTTTTATTCGAACAATTCCTTGTTTTGGATCTAGATAGGATCTAGATCCTACATGCCCCACAGTTGGGCTTAATGGCTCTGGGGCAGAGAAGCATTGATGTGGATTCAGGAGAATGTACTGCCCGTGAGTAATGACTTCAGTGCTGACCCTCCGTCCCAGGAGCCTTTGGTCATCTTGGGAAAGGCTCTATTGTGATTATTATTATTTTTTTATTTATTTGTCAGAGAGAGAATGAGCGAGCCCAGGCAGACAGAGTGGCAGGCAGAGGCAGAGGGAGAAGCAGGCTCCCCGCCGAGCAAGGAGCCCGATGTAGGACTCGATCCCAGGATGCTGGGATCATGACCTGAGCGGAAGGCAGCCGCTTAACCGACTGAGCCACCCAGGCGTCCCTCTATTGTGATTATTGACGCAGGGTCTCTAGGTTTTAGTTTTGTGAGATCGAGATAGGGGTTCCTGAATAGAACCTTTCCATTTCCAGGGTTTAAACACTTCAAGGAATCAAGGATCCTTGGACCGAGGTACAGTGGGCTCAGTTTGTGTTAATTGAATTGCATCTCAAGAGATACTTGTCTGCAATCTTTAACAAATAGTGAAATGAGAAATGGCATTCACTTCTTCCAGAAACACACAGTGGAAGGGCCCTGTAGGGCTTATTTCCTTCACCCCGTGGCTCCTAAACAAGCTCAGTCAAGCCCTCCATACACATCCAGCTGTCTAGCCAGAGTTTTCTGAAGAGGAGCTGCCAAGTGTGGGGATGAGGCTGGGGCCAGGAGCACGGCACCCAGCAGCCTTTCTTCCTTCACAGCATGGCCCCCAAGGTCACTCTCTGCCCCCTTAGCGTTCTACCCTTTCTCCTCTGCGTGGCTCAAGTGCAGAGGGGACCCCGAAGCCTTACCACCCAGCAGAGCCAGGCCTGTTTGGAGCCCCCCCGCCGGTACCAATGATGCACCAGCCTCTCTTGTTCATTTTTGGCTCGGCTCTTCCTGTGGTGCCTTAGCTTGGCTCCAGGGAGGGCTGTGTGGGGTCAACCAGAGGAAACGCTGTCGCTGCCAGGGGTTGGGGGGGGCAACGAGACCTGTGAAACAACCAGGACAAATGGGGAGGGAAGTGGGTCCCCAGCAGCACAGGATGCATGACCAAACAGTGTGGTCATTGCTCTGTGGACTGCCCCCTTAAAAAGCCCTAAATACAGTGGAGGAAAAGGAAGCTCCAAGGAAGGGCCCGCATCTGCTTGTGGGCAACCGCTCCCAAGGGCTCCTGGACCCTGTGTCCCTTTGTGTCCTTCCCCTTTATGAAACGTGCCCTATTTTTTGGCTTGTTCAGGCCTCTCCTTACCATGCTAGGGGGAGGGGGAGCTCCTCCTTTGACTTCCTCTGCTTCCTCGAATGCACTTGGCCACCAGGAAGCCATGCTGGGCCCCAGTGGAAGAGGGCCAGGTGGAGGGGCTTAGGCCAGGCCCGTCCTGGTCCGACACCTGGATCCAGCTGCAGAATCAGAAGTGGTCCGTGCCTGTCAGCACTGGTCTCCTCCAAAGCCGTGAATCCTGGAAACCGCCACAGCGTTTTCTCTGCCACGATTATTATTCACTCTGAACAGCTATGGGCAGCCCAGGGCAGGGCAACAGGCTCTCAGAGTTGCTGGGTCCCTGGGGCTGGGGCTGGAGGGGCATGGTCATGCTTGCTTGGCAGCAAGATCACATTGGATGGCTGGTGGCACCCAGGCCAAGGGAGGCTGCCCTTGACTTCCCTGGGAAACCCTCTGCCCACCTGTAGATCAGCAGCCTGCAGGGTGGTTGAGTGGGCACGGCGTCCCCATCTGGGGACTCCCACTTAGCGCTTCTGGCAGTTATGCAGGTCACTCTAAAAACCAGCTCGAAACAACCAGGAGTCAACATTCTGTCCCTTAAAGCATATCAAGGGTAGCTCTGGGTTTCTACTTTAGAACTTGCTGTAAGAACTGCTTTTCTAGTTTAATGGGATAGGAAACTCAGGAAAGAGCGAAACTTGTTAATATTTTTAGCAAATACAAGCACTGATATACTTGACTTTATTTTGAGACTGAAGATGTCTGCTTAAAGGAGAAGATATTCATTATTTGAAAAGTGGAGAGGTCAAGTAGGCTTCTGTGCCCACTCTCCCCAGGGGCTGCAGCAGGAGGCTGACCCCCTCCCCCCTGCCATGCCCAATCTGAGGTACCCCCAGAATTCCTGGCTGCCGTTGGGTAAGGCAAGGGCTGAACACTCACTCAAGTAATTCCTGAGTTGCTTGAACGGACGTTAAGTCACAGGAATGGGATGGTTTTGTGTTTTGGGAAAGTGGAATTCAATATGGCTCGTCTCAGTAGGGTGTTTCTTCCATGGGATGCTGGGGTAGAACGAGTCATGACAAGCCCTGGACCGATGGGCCTGACTGCTACGTGACACCAAGGCAGGACCCGTTGTCTTTGGGCTTGGCAGGGGGGTGGCATCACACCAAGTGGTCTGTCAAGCAACTGTCTCTTCGTGGCCCTGTTCATCTGGTGGGTGGCGTGGCTGGGTCCGAACATGGTTCAGCCAAGGCAGGAGAGGACGCCCCTGGCATTGAGCAATGTGTGGGCCTCAGCAGAAAGGAAGGGGAGGGGGAGGGAGGGAGGGAAGACGGAAGGAGAGGATTTTCATTTTTCTTATGGTGTTAAGAATTATGACCTTAAGAATATGAGAATTCTATGGTGTATGGTCATTATGACCAAGCAAATTTTGTATGTCTAAAGGCCCAGAACTGTATGCTTTGGGGACAGATCCCAAGACAGGATTCCCAATAGGCATCACTCTCACAGCAGAGAGGAGGTGAGGGTGCAGGTGCCTTCCTTCTTCCCCGGGGACTAGGAGGTTGCGGGAATGGGCCTTTAGAATGCACAAATCTCCTCTCTCTGCTAGGTCTGAGTTAGCTGTACGTCCAGACGTTGGACTCAACAGGGGTATTCATTTGGAAGGTTATTGCCTCAAAACACCCCACCCTTGTGTGTGACCCTTTTGGCCCCAGGCAAGGGCCGTGTCTTCCTGGTCATTCCATCCTCTCCCTGGTGCTTCCAAGCCCGGTGTCCAGGAGGAGCTCAATGAATGTTTTGAACCCAAAGTGGAATTGCAGCTATGGTGGGATATTTAAACACCGTGCACACATCCAGAGATTCTCGAGGGCAGGTGTCCCCCGCCCCACCCGAGCCCTACTCTGTATGAACAGATGTGGAACCCATGTCCCACCACCTGACATCAGTGTCGTAACACACTTGTTCACGTTTTCAGCTTTTCAGGCAGAATCTTCTCAATACATTTTTGGACGCTTTGAAAACCGGTTCATTGTGAAAGTGTCAGATTGCCTGTTTGCCCAAAGATTAGGGGATGAGAAAGTGAAACTTCTCAGTGAAGCCCGGAACCCCCTCACCATGTGGCCACATCGGGTCTTGCCGAGAGTGACATGCCAGCCTGTGGGTCTCCAGCACAAGGTCCCTGCTGCGGCTCATCCCACAGGAAGATATTTAAAAACTCAACCTTCTAATTGTCTGCAGGGTGATTTGTCCAGATCCGGGAGCAGAAAACGTCCGGGGACACGGAGGGACACGGTCTACGTCACCAACGGGAGCGCCCGGCCAGGCCCATCCGATACACGCTCGGGGGACTTACTTATGCCACACCATGTCTCAAATAGAAACTGGAAGAAAGCCAAAGCTGCCAAACGTGGGCTTGGGAGGGGAAGAGAAGCAATTTAAAGGAAGACATTCTATGCTGTCTGTCATGGCAACGTGCAGCGGCCCTGATTCTTTACACCTTTACCGAGATTCACTGGAGTTTGGGCAGGACAGTGGCTGCACTGGGTCTGTCTTTCTTTCTACCTTTGGTCCAGGAGGATGGCAGGCTGTGTGTGTGCACAGACGTGAGGGTCTGTGTGTACAAATCATACACCTGCCGGGGCTGAGAGGCCTTCTTTCTGACTGCTTGGACTTCCAGTAAAAAACAAAACGTTCTATAGTTTGAGACCATGCGGTTTTCCCCAATAATGGAGCTCTACCGGGAATGAAGGACAAGAGGTCTCCAGGACCATGAGGGGTAATCTGATCATTTTTTTGGGAAAAAAAAAGTTTCATTATTATTTTTTTTATTTTCTTCGTTTCAGAGCTGTGTACCTTCTGTCTCACGAGCTATGCTTTCCTGCAGGGAGCTTAGTGAACCAACGAAGGACAGGGTATGGGCACCAGGGCGTGGGCCCGAGCGCTTCCTTATGACAGCGTCCTCTTACTGATCAGAGCCTGCCTGGTGCAAAAGCACGGTTTCAAGTTCTGCCCTTGAAACGTGGACAAAGCAGTGTTGCTGATACGCATCCGTCCCTGTGCTGTCAAACATTTCCCTGATTCTGGAGCCTACGACAGCTTAATAGCTAGGTCTCGGTCAATGTCATGGCACCAGTGTCCCCCTGCCTTTAAGACGCTGAGATTTATTTGAGCAATAGGTAAAGAATGATACGGAGTTAAGACCAGCTCCTGGTTATGTATAGATCATCAGGACTCACTGACGTCCCAGAAGACCTGATGACATGGACAGAGTGTGCTCTCCCAGGAGCCACCAGCCCCAGTGCCAGAAGTCATGGCTCCTCAGTTTCTTCACCATGGGAGGGGGGGGGGTGGCCGTGGTCCAGCTGCGGTAGAGACAGCATCATCCAGGCTCCAACTCCTGGGATGGTGGCTGGAATAAACTTATTCTTCTTTCCTTCTTGTATAAAAATGCAGACATAATGGCTCTTTGAACATATTACTTCTAGAATATTGTTGGCTTCTTGGTATATGTTTCTCCAAGATACCCTCTCTGTTTGACTCTCCAACTTTGGAGATCTGAGTATAATAGTGGATAATAATGTTCTTTGCATCATGTTTATGACATGAGAAGATTGGAGCTATACTTCAGCGGACTGTTTCTGAGTAGCTTAATCCAACTAGTTAGAAACTGCGCTTTGATGGAATAATTTTAAGAGACTGCCGTGGGCTTCTATTTCCATGAAAAAAGTGAGAAACTCAGCCGTGCAGATGATGCTGGTTCTTGTCTCCCTGGGGTCACATGCCAGTTCTTCCTTCCGTAACACAGATGTTTGATAACTGCTAACAGACCGAATGAATGCAGGGTTGGGTGAAGAAATGCTGATTTGAGGAAAATCAGTTCTCATAGCTTTGGATTTAGCCATTCTGATACATGCATTTTTATTTCATAGATTAAGGACATAAGGATAGACATATTTCACACGCCTACTACTTTTTACTTAAAAGAGCATTTTCTTTTATCGTGGAAGACACAGTTAGCTCTCACGCCAAGAGCCATGGCCCTGTTCCTTCCCAAGAGAATTGGCTTAAATTTACTTATCAACGTAGAATCTAAAATTCACTCCAAGCCCTAGCATACACATTTTAGCGAGGAGCAATCATGCTAAGCCCCCTCTCCCTCGTCCTGTGGAGTGGAAGGACACAGCCCTCTCCTATGAGACACGGGGGAACATCTTCAGGCGGGGCGTCTGGGACAGAGGTTTTAGCATTTACAAAGAAACCCATGCACAAAACCACGTAAAAAAGATGGAGAGTGCCAAGTGCTCGTGAGGACGTGGGACAACCTTGGCTGGCAGCGTGATAGGGCGCGGCGACTCTAACGATGCGTGCAACTGTTTCACGTGAAGTTCCACACACACTCACGATCCAGTGAGACCCCATTCCTGGGAATTTACGCAGGAGAAATTCAAACACCTGTCCACACGAGGACCAGTGTCCCTGCACACGGTACACTGGACAGCTTCTCTCACGACCACCCCAGATGGGAACTGACCCAGACGTCCATCATCCAACGAGCCAATGCAGGCGTCACCGAAGAGCCAAGCAATGGAGCACCGCCAGGGAGCCAGCGACGGGGCAGAGCTTGGTTCAAGCCCAGTGAGCGCGCCAGGAGAGGACACGCTGTCCCTCCGTTCCTAGGGATGCACAGATGGTGACAACCAGTGTACCAGCAGCTCTGTGGGGCTGGCTGGGGAAGGGACTGACCCACGAGGGGTATGGGGAAATTTTTAGGGCGACTGTTGTGGAGGTGATCACAAGGGTGTATCACGTTTGTCAAAAGTCAGCAAAATGAAGGCAATGGATCGGAGCTGCATGTAATTTACCCCTCGGTAAAAAGAAAATCTCAGGAACGCAGAGGACAACGCAGTGCCTTCTTCTGTCCATGAGCAATGATGTGACCCGGAGGCCAGTCTCCACGCTGAGCCATGACCGGGAGCAGGTGGCCGGCTGGATGGCACCAGTCGGGTGGCAGGAAGTCGGCCTTAGGAAGTCGAGCTCCCGAACGTCCTAGCCTCGGGACTAGTGACTAGTCATTATCTCGGAAGCACACCTTTCCTACTGTGCAACCCCATTTTCTTGAGGCTTTTCTTTCTTTCTTTTTTTAAAAATTCCTGGTGGCCCAGATCCCACTGCTGATGACGCCTGCATTGTTAAGGTATTTCTCAACACAGCCACAGAAGTGTCGTGGGCAGGCTTACTAGTTTGGCTTTAGAAGATGGGAGCATCTTCGACCAGAGAGGTGGACTGACTTTCCCAAGTCATAGTGACAGGAAGTAGGGCCTGGGACCCATGTTTCTGACTTGACAAATCCCTCTGGTTCCAGCTTCTCTCTGGTTTCTACACAGAGCTACCAACGACACTTAATCATTCTCTCTCCTCTTCATACTGCACTTGTGTTTCTACCAGTGCACTGTCTCTGTCCCAGGAGGGCAGCTTTGGGAAGACACTGACCGCACTCCACCTCCTCTCCTGCCCCCAGATGAACGCCCGACAGCGGTGAAAGTTGAGTCCTGGTTCACCACATGGAGGGCGCACGTGTTCATGGGGGGCACACGTGGGGTTTCATAGAAACCCTGGCCTTCCACGTACACTATGGCATCCCAGCCTGCTGGCCGCCTGCAACACAAGCCTGTGCAGGAACTGGAACTTGCTGCGTGGCCCAAAGGTCGAATTCAAGCAGCTAAGTGGGTATTTAACTCATTTGAACATCTTAAAATTCTACCCACAAATCAACACTATTTTTAATCTTCTCCTACCTGTCCATTCAAGTCTGGATTCATTCTCATTCAAGGACATTTCCACTCATGTGCTATTTCCAGATGTCCCCAGCTCAGCAGGTGGAATCAGAAGAGAAACTGAGAACATGAATATTTAAGCCTTCAGACGATCATGTAAGCTTCAGATAAGAATCAGTCTTTTGGGGACTTGTCTGAATTTAGCTTTTCTATTTTAAGTACTTTTACTTGGACATTTTTTTACACTGTATTCTTAGCTCATTTGTGCTTTTTAACAATACCTTTCTAAATGGTGCTTAAAGAAGGAGGCTCTTACATATACTTCCCAGTTTGTGGACCACGGATGTTAACGCTCATCCTCCCGAGGTCGCTGGGTTACAATGCAGCCTGAGCCGAGGAGAGGATCTCTGAAGGGCTGTGGACGGTGAGACTTGTCACCTGTGATGTTCCACATACTTCTTTACCTTCCTGTCTTTCCACCGGAGGTAATTCATTGATTCTGTCAATCTGTCACTTCAAAGCCTGTATTGCATGTCCATCACGAGCGAGGTTAGGAATGTGCCACCGCATTCCTGACTATATCCAAGTACATGAGTTGACAATCTTCCTGTAACTCCTCATCGGACCTTTTCACAAAGATCTTTTGGAGTCACTAAAGAATTCAACCTGAGAAAATGCTGAATCCCAGCTTCTTTCTCTCTCCCAGCTGGCCCTGGTCCCCCCCCACCCCCAATCTGGGCTGCGTGCTCCTTCTGCCTGTTGCCCAAGTTCAGAGCCACGAATTTATTGTAGTATTCTCTTCTCTCTCCCGACAGGTAAATCACTTCAGGCCATACAAATTCTCTCACCAATGTCACTCACATTAAGACCACTGTCACCATCCACAACCAGGCCCAAAGGTACAGCTTTCTTTCTAGCATGTTCTATGTTCTTCCCCCAAATTAATCTTCACTTAAAGCTTTCATCATATCACTCCCTTAGTAAGCATTTTCAAAGTCTCTCCCTCGCTTGTGAGATAATATTCAAAGCTTTTTGCTTAGAATTCAGGGGTCACATATTGACTCATATTAAGTTCAGCCTAATATACCAGAGTGAACACTGAGTTCTGACAATTTTTAAACCCTGATGTCTAATAGTAAGAAGAGCTGCCTCATTTAATGCTGTGGAGAGTGTCTCCTATTTCTACATCTTTGTAAAAATAATTTAGTGAATCTTGGTAAAAGTAATTTCATGAGTCTCTGATTCCCTAAAGCTTCTTCTTTTTAAATACAGTAGTTTGAAAACATTAAGGAACTGCGCTCCTTGATGGTCATGTATTGTGTTATTTTCACTGTAGACAGAATTTGTTTCTGCTATTTGTGACCCTAGAGGCCACTCCAGCTCTTCTGTAGTCAGAAGTGACTTGCGTAAGCGTCCCGAAGGTCCAGACGGGTGGACAGTGTGGCCACGGAGCACAGTTCACAGGATGTGGAAACAGGGCTGCTGTGTTCCCGGCGGTGCCGCAGAACCAGCGGGAAGGCTGGGCTCACTCAGTGTTAGGCACCGTGCCTGACCATTGTTATTTATGATAAAGAGAAATGACCTGCTGGAGGGAGCCGGCGTCTAGGGCGCACAGGTTTTATGACCTCACTGATCTCTGCTCCCACGCTCCCTTCCCTGTAGCCAGATAATCTAGGCACTTACTTTCGAACATAGCTAACCCACGTTAGATTTTCTGACCCGGACGACTTCTCCTCTCTTCTACGTGCCTTTCATAGCTGTCAAGGCTGATCCTCACCCCACCTCCTCCCTGAAGCAGAGCCTGATACTGCCACAGGCTGCCGTGGCTGAATGGAGCGGGAGGTCAACTTACCGCGGTGGGGGGGCAGTCCTTGCTGGGGATGTGGAAGGGAGAGTGTGCACTTGCACCTGCTAAGCAGGCTGGGAGCTTGTCATCAGGGGCAGGGCAGCTTTTCCGTGGAGAATATTCCTGGCTTATCCATTGCTGGCGGGAATGAAAAATGGAGCAGCCGTGGTGGGATCCCCCCACAGCCCCTCCCTCAGCAAGTAAAACACGGAGTTACCCCCAACTCGGCAATTCCACCCACAAGCATACACACCAGAGAGTGGAAAATGGGGACTCAAACAGGTGAACAAACATCCGTGTCCAGGGGGACAGTATTCCAGACATAGCCCAAGAGCCCGAAAGTGGGAACAATGACCTAAGTTTCCTTCAACAACAGATAACAGCCGGATAAAATGTGCCCTACTTATTTTTTTTTTTAAAGATTTTATTTATTTTTTTGACAGATCACAAGTAGGCAGAGAGGCAGGCAGAGGAAGCAGGCTCCCTGCTGAACAGAGAGCCCGATGTGGGGCTCGATCCCAGGACCCTGGGATCATGACCTGAGCTGAAGGCAGAGGCTTTAACCCACTGAGCCACCCAGGCACCCCCAATGTGCCCTACTTATACCGTGGAGTATTACTCAGCCCTAGAAAGGAATGAAGGGCCAACACCTGCTACAAGGGGTGGACTTGGAAACATTGTTTCAAGTAAAAGAAGCTGGAAACAAAAAGTTACATATAGTATAATTCCATTCATATGAAATATACAGAAGGGGCAAATCCATGCAGATTAGTGGTAGTTTAATAGATTAGTGGTTTCCAGGGGCCTCAGGGGAGGAGAGATTGGGAAGTAACTCCTTTATCCAAATAAGGGCCAAATAAGGGCTCTTTTCCCAGCTCACAGGTTCTGGGCGTTAGGACACAGCGTGTCTCATCAGAAGCCACCGTTCAGCCCCCTGCAGGTGGTAATTACATCTCAGAACATGTCTGTCCTTCCACCTGGGCCTCCTTGGGCTACGGAGGCTGACAGCTCCCCTCAGAAGGGAAGTGTCCCCCAGCCCCTTGCTGTGGGAAAACCCACCCTCCCAGGATGAATCAGGAAATTAGTCTGTTTCCAAACAAGTTCATCAGTGTCTTTTCTCTGAAACCACATTTGGGTTTTGGCTGCTCCCCCTGCTTTCCAGATGTAAACTGCTGCATTTACAACCTGGTAATAACTTTGTGGAGTCCAGGGGACTTACACAGGATATGAACGGAGTCCAGCGACAGCAGGCGCCTTGTGACCGTCGCTGGGGGTCCACTCTGATGCCACCTGTGCTGGGAGAGCCCTCTGACAGCCAGAGGGCAGGGGCCCCAGGGCTGTGAGGGGGAAGAGCTGCTACCAGAGGAGACCACCTGCACGGGGAAGTCCTCCCCGCCGGGAGTTCACGCGCATGCGCACAGGTGCTCTCGTGTGGGACGTGACGGTCCTGTGCGTCGGGAGCCCAAGGTCCACATGGAGGCGATCTGAGACGAGCATGAGGTATGACTTCGGTTTCCATTCGTCCTTCCAGATTCTCCTTTTAGTTTCCTTTGCCACATCCGATTCTCTAGAACCATCCCAAGTGCTTGCCTCCTGGGCCCAGGACCTCGCGCGCCCTGCCCCGCCCAGGGCTGAACGATCCCTTTACCGCGTGGCGATCACGAGGCCTCCCCGCCCCGGGCCTCCTTCCCTTCTCCCAGCGTGGGGACAGGTGCGCCTTCGACCTGGCTCCGCGCCACCTCGGTCCTTCCGCCGATTGAAGGCGGGGCGGGAGGAAGCGACTTCGGCGGTTCGCAGCCCTCCGGAGCCTCGGATGCCGGCGCGCCCCGTCCCTCGCCCCGCCCGGCTGCGGTCACTGCCTCCCGCGGCTGGAGGCCCCGGCAGCTCGCTCCGGCCGCCCGGGCCCGGGGACCTATCCCGCCCGGGTCGCGAGGGATTTGCTCCCTCTCGGGCTGTGACTTAAGGCCGACGCCGCTCAGGTCAGACGGGGCCGCCCGGGAATGGACGGGGGGATCGGGGAGCAGCTCCCAGACTTCCCGGGAGGGCGCCGAGAGGACGGATGGGCAGCGAGGGCCCCGCTCTGCGTCCTTCGGGGAAGAACGTCTCCTGACACTCTCCACGACCCCCCCGAAGTCCAGGTGTCTCCGAAGTACCGTGAAACGTTTCCGTGATTGCCCGCGAGCCGCGCCGCCGGCGGGGAAGGGCCCATCTCTGCCCACCCCCGTGAGTAGGTGGCCTCGGCCCCGCGGGCCTTCCGGGGCCGACACTCGACATCCGCCCCCAGCCGCGCAAGGAAAAGTGGTTTCCAGTTGGATTTCTTTTTCTGTTAATGCGGATGCTCTGGGGCTGACCCGGCTTCTCCTGGGGCTGGGGCCCTGCTAGGAGCGCGGGGCGGGAGGGGCTGATGCGCCCCCAGCTGGGCGCCCGGCCCGGCCCGGCTTGGCCGCCCACGAGATTTCATTCACGTGCTTGTGTTTAAAAAGGTAGCGGTCCTGAGTGATGGCAACATGTGCCGGCTGTTCCCTGCACTCCCGGTCTAGTATCCGGGAGATTGTGCTATCGGGAATGAATCAGGCGCCCGAGTGCTGCCCAAACGCTTGAACGCGTGGTCGCATATTTACAGTACACCATCTCAGTTTTAATAGAACTTGTCCAAGAAGGGATTCCAAGCACGCTTCAGTCGCCTGGCCCCCGAGAAGCCCTGTGGGGATTCATATTCCAAGCAGGTCTATAATTTCAGGTCTCGGTGCAATTTCACCAACTTCCCTGCTCTGCCCTTTTCTCCCGGCTCCCCTGTCTGCCACATTCCATCACGACCCTCCTGTCTCCTTCAGGCAGCTTTGAGGGTCCACACGGCTGCAATTCCTCCTGCTGTCGGAGCGGAGGCCTCGCGAAGGATCTCCCAGTCTCTACAGCAGAGTCTCTTCTGGCTCTCAGTTCGCTTAAAAATCCTCCCAAGAAGTGGAGATGGGCACATGTCTCTTTCCTGACACCGCATAACAATTTAAGATATCTTTTATCTTTTTCCCTCATGAGATGGCCTTTTTTTTATTATTATTATTTTGTCAGGAGTGGTGAGACTCTTAAGAGGGGAGAATTTCCAGCTTGCAGACAGTAAATCTTTTCCGTGGCTAACGTCATGATAATAATAATAAGAGCGTTGGTACTAATAATGACAGCCTTTTTATGTCGGAAAATGCATAAAAATAAAGATAAACAGGGAGTGGGGAATGAAAACATGGTGAAGATCAGGGACAAGGCTCTGAGAACTCCCTGATAAAATGGAGCAATTTACAAAACATTTAGGGGGGCTTTTAAGAACTGTGAATTTGTCAAGTGTTATGTAGCAGCAAGCAGCAGGCGATAGAGGGAATGTCTCTAGAAAAAAGTGCCGTGGTGCTCGCCAAAAATCCGTGCAGGAGTTATTCCTAATGCTTTTCCCCCTCAGCAACATGAATGCAGATTTGGAACCTCCTTCTCTTTCGGAGTGAGCAGGGTAATTTAACGAGCTGTTTAGAATTATCAAATGTCTTTGAAATTTCAAAATATTCTATTCCTGAAAATAGCGCATGAAGTGGCTCAGGTATTCCTCTCTCCTCCCCCAGGCACTGTCCCTACTGTGCTATCATCTGCCGTGTGATGTACTTCAGCTCTCCTCTCCCGACAGACAAGTGTGTGAACAATGTGGGGATGCGGCCAGCGCACTCACGCCCCACGCTTCCCTGAGACACAGCGCACTCATCACGCCCCCGAGTTCCTCTGGAGGAAGACGATGTATGCAGTTCGGACCCTGTGACTAACCAGAGGTCTCTCCACCCAGCAGTCAGAGAGAGCCACATTTGCAGTTTTTCCGAGATTTGTCAGCATGGGAACGACTCAATCCAGGGAAGCTAACGGGTGTGCAAATGGAAAGCGGAGCCTGGGAATGGGAGGCTGCGCGGTTTCCTTTATTTCTGCGCCTGTGGGCCTCACTCTGTAATTCAAGCAGACGTTTGTGGGGAAGGGGCTGCTCTGACCAGTCTTTGGCCCAGGGCCACCATGTTGCACAATTCCAAGGCCTGCCTTTTGCATCACGCTGCACTGGAATCGCTCCCCCTGGGGAGGTCACCCTGCCCCGCGGCATCCCAACTGCCCGGCCGCAAATCCACTCTGAATAAAAAAATCATTAGAGGCCCGGAAAAGTCTGCTCTGGTTCGATTTTCGGTCTGCACTTTGCACATGATTTGGTGTTGTATGTGCACACGTGATTTGGACTGCGGGTTGAGAAGACCTACAGGGGACTCCTGTCGAGGGCCTGTCTGGGACTACACACAGCACTGCTCTGCTTTCTCCTTTCTTTCCTCTCTGGTTTTCTTATGGAAACAGAGGCTTCACCGGAGAGCAGCAGTCTGAGGTCTGCGTCGTTCTTCTAGGGACATTATTGTCACACGGTCACTGTTATCGTATAAGAAAATGTCAACTGGGGACAAGCTCTGTAGCTATTTCAGAATTCCTTTCAAGAGGTCTCCCTTACATCAATTCTTAATCCCTCAAGATTTACAAGATTATCTCTCATTATTAAAAATGCTCCAGCCACATCCTGCCTTGACACGGCAGACCCCTAGGGTCTGAGTGGTCACTTTTCCTGTCCCCTTTCCCGGGTGTCAACCCTTAATTGCTGCAGGTCTCTAACTTAGCCCCACTGCTGATCCAGTGTCTCTGGATTACATCACACTGAGTCAAAAATTGAGAGTCAATTTTTGATTGAAGAAATGATTATTTAGGTGTTAATCTTTGGGGATGACATTTTAATTTAACTGAGACCTTCAGAAACTTTCCAGAGTGGTCCTCCAGCGTGGCTCAGGTCAGGCCATGCAAGGTGTACACGCTGATTTTTCAGGGTCCCACAGTTCGAGAAGCTGACTCACGTTAACACATCTCACAGGAGACTGACATAGGAAACCAGAGTGCCAGTTCATTAATTTACAGTGAGTAATATAACTGTCAGGTAGACCAGATGTTCGCTTGGTCCTGACCGACACATTCTGTCCCCATAGGCAGACTGCTTGGGAAGTCAGACAATCAGAAGAGAGCCTGGGGAATGGGCAGTCAGACCAAGGTTTCATTATTCCAGCACTTGGCTATATAATACCATTCACCTGTTCAGCAGAGTGGGCGCTCAGTCCAGGGGACAGGTGACCCAGTCCCAAGATCGCTGTTTGCATGATTTGTGCAAAACCTCACCTGTGTAACTGTTTTTTCCTGTGCTTCCATTCTGGACCTACTTCTTATCATGCCAAAAGTCCTCTGCCTCTCCCTTGGCAGTGTATTTACTAAGGGTGCTAGTAATTCTTGTAGACCATCAGGGAAATCTATCTCATTGATGGGGTTACGTGTATTAGGCTCTGATTTCTCTGTGCTGGTTGTGTAGTTGAGTTCTTGGAAAGAAACTTGGTTTGCAGGTTCTTGAAAAACATCCCAGAGCTGGCTCCCTGGTACCCTGTTACCCACGTGGGTCCGTAGTTGACTCCTGTTCATGCCTTCTTCTTTTACCTACTTCTCGTAATTAACATGCTCACTATTCCTATGACCACGGGCTTTGTTCACCTGTGCCACCAGTTGCTCATGCATAACATCAGAGAGCTAGCGACTTTCCTGCTTGTCAGAGGGACCACATGGCAAACAAAGTGAAGCATGAGGGACCCTGACTTTTTCTGACATTGCTGTTGGACTTGATCTTCATTCATGCCTCTGTTGAACCTCAGATGGATATGGCCACTTGTGTTAAAATAACTTCACCCACAAACCCATTTCTATGCAAGTACTGAAAACCTTGGGGGCCACTAAATCTCTCCATGCAGACGCATTTGGCAGAGTCTTATCTTGATTTTGGTGGAAATGCCTTTAAGATGTGACATGGATGTCAAATGTGTCTCTTGTTTGCTAACACCCTAGCGCACACAAATGTTATTTGGTGAAGAGAGAGTAGCCGCAAAATATAAAAATATTTGCTTAGTGTGTGTGTGTGTGTGTGTAATGCTTCTGTGAAGACCTATCAACCAGCAGTAAATAATTACTAACAATGTAAATCATTGTCAGCTTCATTTTCAGTAACTTATGAATTAGTTCTTCGGGCATGGAGAAGAAAGGAGTTCGACTTTGATAAATACCTGGAAAGGCAGCTCTTATCTTCACTTAGATTTGAGTAGGGGGCCTATGCCTGATCTGCAGATCTCATTTAAAACCATCCTTGCAGTGAAGACACACAGCCCTTCCCAGTGCTGGGAGGGAATGGTGGAGGATTCTGTCCCCTTTAAGGAATGGGTTTGGCAGGATGCCAGGGCTGCCATGATGGTTGAATAAAAGACCTGGCCCTCCTTCCCCCAAAGTCACCCTTCTACTTCAGAAAGCTTTGCTGAACATTAACCCAGGCTCTGTCTCCCCAGAGCATTGCCGACAAGCCTGTTTTGGTCCATCTCACGTTCAGTGGGAGTCCACCCACGGCACCACTCACCTGAATACCAGCTTTCACAGAAATTACACCAGGACGTAAATAATTAGACATGCTAACAACCACGAAAAGTACTGACGAGGTTGTTCAGACCCCTAATTGGAAGCTGGAACAAGAGCTGTTCCTCTATAATTAGCATATCACACTGTAACGCTAAACCGGTCTTCAGATACCTGGTTGCTTTCACCTTGCTGTCTGGATCCCGTCGCAGAATGGAAGGGAGCTCCTGCCCTGCCATGGGTGAACGGAATGTGTGGTGCAGTGTTTCCTGAGCGTGATGTAGCTGCAACTCTCCTTAATTAAAAAGACAGCTGTTACCCTAAAAAAAGCACAATTCACTTAATGACAGATATTTTAAATGTGTATGCTAATTTCAGGTTTTTCGTTTCATCCCCAGGAAGCGTACACGCGGATGGGTTACCGCTGTAACGGGATGTGTGAGATGAGCTTGTTTCTGAGCGAGGGAGAGAGTGGGGTTGGGGAACCTTTCTCCCAGGGCCAGACATGTGCCTGAAGGGCCTGGGACCAGTCCCGGAGAGCGTGACGGATTGCTTCCCTGCCGTGGTACAAACCTGTTCCTCCAGGAACAGTCGTGTCCTCTTCTCCACCATGGAAAACCATCAAAGTCTTTTTTGACATCCATGACATGAAATAGTGAAAACAGTGCAGAAAGATGCTGTCTTGTACCTAATGACCTTGTGCTGAGAGGGGAGCAGAAACAGCTCATTAGAGTGATTTAATGTGGTATTTTGTTCAAACTAAATCAAAATAGCCTATGCGATGTGGCTGAGATGCATCCGAACTTGAAACACACGGGACTGCGCTTTATCTCTTTGTTTTCATTTTGCAACTAAATGGAATTCTAAATTTGAAATACTACAGAACAAGATGCTTTCCAAATTAAAAAACAAATTTTTGTTTCCTAAACAGGCTCACAATCTTGAGATAGCTGCAAATTGGGAAGTAAACAAGGTGTGTATTTGAAGCTGCAGCACAAACAGAATGAAAAAGATAGAGAGAGAGGAAGGAAGGAAGGAAGGAAGAGAGAGAAAGAAAAAGGTATATGTAAATATATGCATGAAATGGGGGTGAGGAGAGGAAGGTTATTTCAGAAATAATACCCAGAAAAGTAGTTCAGTAATTCTCACAAACTCAAATTAGCTGGGTCTTCAGTGATGTTAGCCATGTTTTATGTAGGAAGGAATGTCAGTGTGCTGTTTCCCCCAGCTCTTCAGAAGGAAAACGCTTAGAGCCGCACTTGCAATTTGCCAGTAGGGAAATCCTTGATCTTTACCCCATTGAAGATTGTCAAAAGATACCAAAAGCTGCAATCTGTGCTGTAGGAAGTTAACGTTTTCTGGAAATTGCGGCAATAAAAAAAGTAACCTTTCCGGCCCTTCTTTCAATAGTTTTTGAGAGGATTCTGAAACTCTCTGTAGGTGGAAAGGAACCTACTCCACCGACTCTATTTTAAATCTCTGTTCCAAATTCTCTCCTGTTTGTGTGAACACTTGGGTGGAACCGCGCTCTATTTATTTATTTAACCCGAGCTCCTGTGGACAACTCCAGGTGAGTAAGTGGGTCACTGCACTAGCCCCCAGGAGAGGAGATATTTCTGATTTGCTCTGGAGGGTCCCGGAGGTTGTTGATTCAGTTAGAGTAGGCAGGTAGTTAGGTTTTAACAGGATGCCTGGAGTCCAGCAGAGGGGAGTCATGGCCAGCCATGAGGGGACTAGTTAGAGACCTGTATTGGCAACATTCCAAAACAAAGCCATAAGAAGCCGGATCAAACCAGACAGGCCCAAGACAAAGAAGGCCAGAAACCCTGAAGAGTCAGGCAGAAAAGGCTCCAAACCCTGCTCCCCAGAAATCCCTCCCCAAGTAATAAATATTCTACCCCCTTGTTAACCACCATCAATGAACGATAGAGACCCAACCCTGGGCGCACAGCTGTCCCTTGAGTGGCCTGCTGTCAGGTCTGGAGAGCGCACTTGTGCTTTCATAAACTTTCCTTCTTGAACCGCTCAACGCTGTGTCTGATCTGTCCTCCATTCTTTCTTTCGAAGAGACCGAGAGAGAGCCTCCTGGCCCGTGTCCTGGGGATGGGTGGGGTGGAGGTCTTGGGGCCTGGGGGTCTCCCTGGTCTGCCCAGCAACAATCCAATTCTGTCAAAAATATAATCCAAAACTGTGTTGAATAAGGTGCTTTCCATGGAGTGCCAAGCCATGGATGTTACTGTGGAACGGAGCTCAACCTCTCCATTTCTGATGCTCTGCTGGTGCCTGAGTTTCAATCGAGCATTGTTAATGCGAGTTATTTTTACTATTAATTAACTATTATAGTGAGTCTTCAACACCTGTAAAACCAGGAGAGAAGCATTCTGTAAGAAAGCTTCATATATTTGTATATATATTAAAAAAAAAAAAAAGAATCCCATCTTTCTGCTGACATTTTTCCCACATCAGTTAAATTTCCTTTGGGGAAGATGTAGTGCAAAATAAAATAAAACAGCAACAACAATTCTTATTTTTCTCAAAACTTAAGTTTCCTTCACACGTCTATAAAAAAAAGCTGTACTAAAACTTGATGAATACATTGAAGACCAGGTTTAAAGACATTTTCCAGTTGCCAGTATGAGTAAAATGAGGTCAGTATGAGAAATGTGTCTAAATGCATGTCTCTGACTGGTTTTCTAAGAGTGGAGACGTGAGCCAACGTGGGGACTGACCCACTTGGTGCTGTTAAGGAGCAGGTCAAGGCTGTGTCTTGGCATAGATGCCTCATTTAGGTAGGACTCCTG
Source organism: Mellivora capensis (assembly GCA_004024625.1). Taxonomy (NCBI): domain Eukaryota; kingdom Metazoa; phylum Chordata; class Mammalia; order Carnivora; family Mustelidae; genus Mellivora; species Mellivora capensis. The sequence goes on along the minus strand of PISX010005620.1, from coordinate 52,779 downwards.
ATCACCCAGGGATGGGGGTAAAAGAATGTCTGAAAATTTCCGAGGGGTCACTGGAAATCTGCCCCTTGGGAGTTCAGGTTAAATTGACCATTTGTTTAATGCGTCAACTATTATACATTTAGCTTACAACAGTTTGATCGTGGCGAGGAACTGTGGCTGCCATGGGGAGTCGTCTTCCCACAGTTTGCGGGCCACATCAGAACTACCTTGTCACCTGGGCACATGAGGAACTTCTGACCCCACCCCAGAGCCCAGAGCTTTGCATCTTTATGTGATCTCTGGATAATGCCTAAGTGCCCTAAAGTTTGAGGACTGAACTATTCATGGCAGACTTTGAGCAGAAGAATCAGTAAGTGGAATTCTGGAGGGAGAGAGGACCCAGAGCCAGTGGGAGATTTTATAAAGACAGAAAGAGGGGGGGTAGAAACAAGGTGGGCATCCTTGAATAAAGCAAATGGGCTGCAATGTGGAGAATTTGTGTTGAGATAAGAGAAGGGGGGTTTTAACATTTTTAATAACTTGAAAGAAGAGTGCTAAGGAAGTGCCATGAAGTGGAGATCATTCACCAAATATTTTTCAAGTCCACAGAGCAGCAAAAATCTGAACATAGTGAGTATTTCCTTGAATCTGATGTGTCACAGTCTCTCTTATCAAGATGCTGCTCACAGTGTCCCCACCAGCAAGGACCTTTTCACCCATTTCAAACCAAGAGTGCTTCCCATGACATGGAACATAGGCCCCAGCAATGAACATCCTCTGACCTTTCGAGAGGTTCCTCAGCACCTACCAGGTTCCCAGAACCGACACGAAGATCCCTAACTGGCCAGGACTCAGAGCCACATGGTTGGACAGAAAACTTGGATGGGCCAGAGAGGTACTTTCGGACACTTGGCCATAGGAGGGCTGGACAATGGCAGAATGAAAGCTGTCTTGTTATAAAAGTCAGCAGAATACTTCAGCGGGGGCGGGGGTGGGGGGGGGCGGCGCGGCGGGAGCCATGGAGCCCAGAGCCGCCTGTTCCAGGCTCCATTCTCTTTCAGGAGCCTCCCTCCCTTCTGATCCTCATCTCTCCCCTGGCCCCATCCCAGCACCAGAGGCAGGTCCTACAGCGATGGGGCAAGCAGAAGCTGACTCCGTGGGAGGGTAACTTGGTAATATTTCTCCTCCTTTCCGAATCTTTCTGCTGGTTGAGGGACATTCAGTGATTATACCCAGGGTCCAACCACCAGCTGGTTCTAGTGTCTTCAGAAGTTCAGTAACAAATTGGAAGTCAAATGTAACCCTCCTGAAGTCAGGCTCCTTTGTAATTTCTTCCTTGAAGAAAAGCCTTCCAGGCAGAATTCACAAACCGCAATGACTTTCTACTTCCTCCCTGCCTGCACAGGGGCTCTACCTTATCTGCAACACCCCAGCATTTTGCCAGGTTCTTGAAAGTTGCGTGGGACTCCTCATGCGGTTGTTCTCTGGGGCAGGAGCAAGGGCATGCGGTATGGCCTCAGTTCCACCCTCTGTCTGATGTTCCCATCACCGGTGTGGGAAGCTTTCTAAAATACTGCATGTTTGGATTAGGTTCATCTCTTTAGAGCTGTAGGTATTTTAAGTGGGTATTTCTCCCCAAGGAAACAGTTTTGAGAAGCTTACTTTAAATTCTGTAATTGTAAAGCAGCTTATGATGAAGAATATCCAACTGCCTGGGTTTCCATGGCTGGAAACATTAGTTCCCATAAGTCAAGCACACCCACTTGGCCACCAGCAGCAAGGGCACATCTCTGCGGGACTGAAGCTCTTTGTCCAGATCCTCCCATTGTATCCCATCCCGAAAGCTACTCTCTCTGCTCCACCAATTCCTAGTGAAATTTTTCAGAAGCCCAGAATCTTGTGTATGATCAGAACCTTAAGCCTTCAGATAATTTTTTCTTTCTGGTTAATATCTTGAGCAAAAAAGAATTTCTTCAATGTCTCTGGTTGCCTGGTCATGAGAACACAAAGTCGGGAATGTGACTACTCCCCTGCCCTACTTTCTCCTGGGACTGAATTTCCATGCACTTACTTTTTTTTAAAAAAAATTTATTTATTTATTTATTTTTCAAAGATTTAATTTATTTATTCGACAGACAAAGATCACAAGTAGTCAGAGAGGCAAGCAGAGAGAGAAGGAAGCAGGCTCCCTGCAGAGCAGAGAGCCTGATGCGGGGCTGGATCCCTGGACTCTGGGATCATGACTTGAGCCGAAAGCAGAGGCTTTAACGCACTCCGCCACCCAGGCGCCCTGACCATGCACTTACTTTTTAGATAGTTGGCTGTTTCACATTTGTAAATGACATTTATTGCAGTCATTGGAATGGCCAGACTAATTTCTGTGTGGTTTATTAAAGGTTTAGCAATCCTGTTTGAATAAATTAAAATGGAGAATGCTTTTTCAATGCCAGGCTCATTCTCAATGCAAAACCTCAATATGTGCCTTGAAAATCTGAAATTCATTTAACTTTCCTTAAAAAAAAAAAAGACCATCTTGAACATTACTTTTTAACAATATCTTAAAAGTCAATCTTAAAATGATGGAAACAAAACAAAATGAAATATATTTCTGTGAAATGGTGTTTGATGGTATGTGCTTTAAAGACTCTACGGAACCTTAAGTATCATGGTCAAAAAACATGCACTGACATTTTCTTAGTTTCTGACTTCAGGTCATAATGTTCTAATTTCACATCACCATGTTGAAATTAAGGCTATAAACATTGTTAATTATGATTTCATGTCAAGTTCACACAAATTAATTTGGTGGTTGATATCATTTCTGGTATACGGCACACATTTGTGTCTAGAAGAGTTTCCAGATTCATATTTACCTTTATCTTGGAATGTGAGATTAGACAACCCACTGTGCTGATGAGTAGGACAGACATGTCCGTCATACTGGACTGTTTCTGCGTCTCATTGTTCCTATTAGAGCCCTGTTTAATCTTCCTCTGCTGTATTGCTGAAGGAACATGATGCAAGGCTCAGTGCCATTAGGCAAGGACAGGAGACAGCTGGCGAATAGTTTCTGTGAGTTCCTGACCTGTTGCTAAATAATGACAACGATCCTGATAATATTAACTACTGATACTTCTTAAGTGATTAAAAATGAGAGACAGGATGGAAAGTGTCCTACACGCATTACCTTGTTTAACTATCGTAACAACCAGTTGAGGAAGGAAATAATATTTTTCCCTTTTGAGACCGAAGATAACGAGCTAACGTGCCCCTGGGTGGCTCAGCTGGTTAAGCTCTTGATTCCAGCTCAGGTCCTGATGGCAGGGTCATGTGATCTAGCCCTGTGTTGGGGGCTGTGCTCAGGGTGGAATCTTAGGAGTCTCTCTCTTCCTCTGCCTTTGCCCCTCCCCCCACTCATGAGCACGTTCTCTTTCTATCCCTCTCTCTCAAATAAAGAAATAAATAAATAGATAGAATCTTTAAAAAAAAAAAAAAGAAGTTAACAAATCAGAATGTAAGTTCAATGAAAGCAGGTATTTCGGTCTGTTTATTGACTACTGATCTCTAGGGCTGGGCACGTGGTAGGCACGCAATAACCAGAGAGTTGTTCCGTGAGGAATGAGTGCACGCACACCAAGCCACACTAGTAGGTGGATGTCAATTTCTGGTCATCCGATTGGAAATCCTGGAGCTGGGGTACTCCTGCTTTTATCTGGATGCGCTTTGCCCTGGTTAGAGCCAGAAGACTATTTGCTATTTTCCCCAAACAGTGGCACTCTGCCTCTTGCCAACCTTGGTCTGAGATCATTAATGATTGACTTGTGATTTTCTTCTCTGAGGTCGGTAAACCTTTTCCTCTTCTCTAATTCCACTAGACCAGCGTCACGTGAGGACTTTAGCAAACTGAGTGTAATTATTATCCTTGGTATTTATCGACCATCTATTATGAACCAGACCCAGGCTGTGACTTCATTATGCACAGAAGATGATTTCATTTATTCTTCAACAATCTATTTGATTTCCTTGCTGCTATTCTGAGACCAACATGAAAAGGTTAGGGAACTGTTGGTGGGGAGAGAGGGAGTCTCCAGAGCTCATTCGTATTCAACATTAAGCTTTTGCTCTTGGTCCCTCAATGTATCCCCTTCCAGTGCAGTGCATTACCTATCCAAGTGGTCAATTTTGGCTCTACATCCCTATTTTGGTGTGTTGTGATGATATCATTTTGTCTGAACTTTATTTCCTAGTTTAGGAAACAGTGGGTGTGACTTCCATCTGAGTGTTACTTTTCAAAGCCCATTCTACTCTCCAAAAAAAGGATGTGGAAACCACATCTGTATAAGTAATTGCTCCCAATGTTATTAAAACTAAAATTTAATAGAAAATACCGAACTAGAAAGATAATAATAATGATGACTAAAAATAGAGTGATTTCTTGTGGCTCAGTACCATTCTAGTTGCTTTGCAAGTGACTGGATCCTAATGACCTTAAGAGAAAGGCCCTATTGTGTGTGTGGATAAAGGGGCTTCAGTGATTACCAGAAGTCATGTGGCAGAGGAGGGGTTTGAACCAGTATGTCTGGCTCCAGAGGTCCTGATGTTCAGGTCTGCAAGGGTTTTCTGCCTTCTAACCACTTTACAATAGAAGCTATAATGGTGGGAGTCATGCCAGTAGACAGCTAGCTCATGAACACATGAAGGGTATCTCGGACTCCAGGAATTTCCAGGCCTCTTTACACATAGGTCAGAAGTCCATTTCCTCCTGTGATGATTAATTTTATGCATTATGCTGCCTGGGTTACAGGCTGCCCAGATTTTTTGTTAAACCTAACTTTGGGGTGTGCCTGTGTTCCTGTGTTTCTGGAAGATTAGCATTTGCATCAGTGGACTCAAGAAGTGCATTGCCCTCCAGGGTGGGTGGGCCTCTTCCAATCACCTGAGGGCCCGAATAGGACAACAAGGGGAAGAAGGGGGTATCCATTCTGCCTGGCTGTGAACTGGAACCTCAGTCTTCTGCCCTTGGCCTGGAACTTACATCAACTGTTCTCAGTGCTTCAGACTCAGACTTGAATTTATACCACTGACTCTGCTACATTCCCAGCTTGCAGAGGGCAGGTCATGGGACTTCTCAGTCTCCACAATCATGACAGTCAATTCCTTATAATAAATCCCTATAATAAATCTTGACATCTATGTATCCCTATAACAAATCTCGATATCTATCGGTCTATCTATTTGTAATTATTGGATATTTACATTCTATCGCATTTCTCTGGAGAACACAATACCCCCCCTACACACACACACCTTTCCTTCCTTTCTTCCTTCCTCACATCCAGGTACTGTTACAGGCTTCAGCCAGACAGAGATAAGATGACTCAGATGGCCAGATAACAAGACGGTCCTGAAGACCATCAAGTCTAAAAAATAAGTCTGTACTAGTAGATATGGCTGGGATAGTCATTGGTAGGTGATATTCTTAGAGCAAGTGATGGGGACTCCACTTGTATAATATGTCACACTAACTTTTATCCTGGAAACAGAGCCTCCATGTGGGGGTCAACTACCCCTCCTCACTCATATATTCCCTTGGGGTTGCTGGGAACCTACATTACCTTCCCTGGCCCCTCCAACTGCGCTTGGTGGGCTCAGGGATGGGCTCCTTCTTTCTCCAGGATTTTAAAACCAGGGCTAAGGAAATTAGTCATTTCCATTCTTGTGTGGAAGCAGATGAAAGAGTTTTCAGAACTTGACAGACTTCACAGTTTCCAGCATTTACGTTTTCTGTCATGGGAACCAGACAGGTCAAAGCATTTGAAAAAAAAAAAAAAAAAAAGAGCAACATAGATGGCAGAGATGAACAGACCTGCAAGGCATTTTGGTGGCATTTGAGCCGCTGGTTGAAAGTGTACCTGATACTCAACCAGATTTAACTCTTGGTTCCCATCTTGACCTCCCAGCTGCAAGCCCTGACAGTGAACTCCCATTCCAGTTTATTTTAGCTTCTGTGCCTTAACCCAAAGAGTTCTCCTTCTGCCAACATTAACCTTTCTATAACAGAAAATCCCTTGTTCTTACTTCAGATTATTTGGCTCCCAAGAATGAAATGATCAATAAGTCCCATATTTACTACGCTCTTTACAGCCAGTAACTAGAAACCGTATTCTAGCTCAGGCATACCTCCTTCTGAGCACCTTTGAGATCTAGTTCTACAGTGACAAATTCCGATGGATCAGGCGGAAAGGCAAAATGATTGTCAGGGATGCAATTTCACAGGGATGTAATTTCTCTTCTGGGTGTAGAAAAAGGTTCGGAAGAGAATCTGGCAGCTCAAATTTAGGATTTCTAGCGACAGATGAATATACATTGATATCTTCGCCACCATTTCTGAAAGAATATGGACCATTCCAATCTTTCATTTACTAGAAGTGTTTAACATTTCCCACACACTGATTTAAATATTTATACAAATTCTCTTCTACACACCATCACCAAATTACGATATTTATAGGTAAAAGATGGCTCGAATTGCTTTTTGAAGGAGTACATTAATTTAATCTTGAATGTGCAGTTACAATTCACCACTTTCTAGAGCAAAAATTGAAAGTATAATAAAAAGATACATTTTAATTATAACTCAAAAAAGCCTGGTGATGGCAATGCTTGATAATTATTCAAGTCTATTTTGGAGATATACAAGTACAAGGCATGCAAACATATTTAAACACATCTTTCCTACTATATATAAGATGTTAAGTAGTTTGCAGTATGTAAACACCATTAACCACAGTGTATTCAGTATAATTAGGCTACAGAAGCTAACATTTAGCAGAATATCTTAATTTATGCTTGGGAAAGGAAAGATGAAAACAGAAATCAGATGAACACCAGATTTCTTCCCATTCTCTTTGCAATAGATGTCAATATTTGTCAATGCACAACCCAGATCACAGAAATCAGGAGGTGCTGCCCCAGGGCCCTGGGAATCGGGGAAGCTGCGGGCTGGGTGAGTTGTGGGGGAGGGAGGCCAGCCTCTCTCCAGGGCCTTCCACCCAGGGGCCAGGTGCAGGCACGGTGTAAGTTAAAGTTCAGCCCATCCAAATAAGTTGTAAGCCTTTTTATCTCTCTTTCTGTCCCCACCTTGGCCTCTTCCTTGTTTTCTTTTTCTTTTGAAGTTCTGTAGTGTTCAATTATAATTCTAAAATCAGGAAACTCCTGGCACATTTGGTTATTTTCCATAGATTCTGTGTCAGTGGGGCAGTTGTGTGCTTCTGTGACCATGATGGGTTCTGCAGAAAGGCCAGGCTGGAAGGCAGGTGCTGCTCTAGACATAATAATCCAGTGCAAGCCCTGGGGATGAACGCGTCCGCTGTTAGGGATAGATCGGGTGGGGTCTGCCGCTCCAGCCGACGAGCCTTCTCGTCTGTCAGTGTCACTGGATGTAGCCACGAAGACAAGTCTTTATTTGTCATAATTAAGGAGGCTGCAGTGTTTCATTTAACAAATTATAGACACTGGGGCAGTAGTCTCTTTCCCTGACCCAGAACACCAATTAGCCTGGTTATACGTCCTCCTGTTGATTAAGAACCTAATTCCCCCTTGGTTCCTAGAGGTTAGGCCGGGCTTATGGACCATGCCATCTGAGACGTGTTCAGTGGATGGCCCAACAATTCCGTCACATCTGTGATTTAATGGGTGTTTGAAACTTAACTTCTGTAGGGTTTAACTAAAGCCACACTAAGTCTGTTTTATTCATTAGGTTAACTCCAGAACCTGTTTGTTAAATTCATTTTTGTGTGATCATGGCCAGACTTAAACTTGGGATTAATGTGAAATAAACATTTCTTTTGACAGTAAGGATATTTTTCAGTCTATATTATCAAAATTTTTCCCTAGTAGGGTAGCATTTTATGTGTCTCTTGAGTGTCCTACAAACTCCCACTCTTAATGGCGTGTTCATGGTGAAATTGATGTGTTACTGCATTGGTACTCCATGTGCTATTATAATGTTTTAGGGTTGTAAAATATTTTTGAGCTGGTGTGTGTGTGCGTGTGTGGGGAGGGGTGGGTAGGGGAGGAGCACTTAAGTCTAACTAGGGTAATATAGCACTACTAATTATATTGGTCTAATTAATCTAATTAAATTGCAGCTAGGTATAATTTTGTACATGCCATTTGTCTACATTAACATTATGTAAACCTATTCTGCCTGTCCCTGCATTTTATATGCAGTATTTTCTTTAGCACCTCAAGGACTCTGGGTATTAGAGCAGGGTAGAATTCATTTCAACAGCTTCGTAAAACAGCATATTGGATGGCTAGAAGGAACTGGAAGATGAGCAACAAAAGAGGGTGTACTTTCTGTTATAGCAAAAGATTTCAGAAATGTGAAAATGCAGGTATTTTCAGGAGGAAAACTTCAGTTTCTCTCTCTCCCTCTCTTTTTTTTTTTTTTTGCCGGTCTCCTTCAGGCTTGCTGTGTCTGTTGGGATAGTCTCGAGTTTTATTGTGGATGGAAGGTACAGCATTTACAGGGCGGCTGGGACACAAAGATCTGGCGTATCTGAGATGTCTACGGGTATAACAGCGCAGGCCGGGTAGTGAGGGCTTCCTCATCTCACACACAAGGGTACTGAAGCACGGACCGCTCGCACCGCTTGCCAAAGTCTGGGCTGCTGGGAAGTCAGAGACCTGCACTTTGGATCCAGGCAGTCCGACTTCAAGACCAAATCTGAACTTTTAAACACAAAGCTAAGTAGTCTCAAGCAAAATAAAATCTGTTCTGGAAATCCCGAACACCAGAGCAATGAGACGTTCTGCAAACTTTCTTTAAATAGATAGATTCCAGCAGAAAATAAGTTGATATGGTTTGTGCCTCTGAAAAGTGACGTAGCCTGAAAACTTAAAGACTGATTTATGGTGGGAGTGGAGAGTCCATGCTGCTTGGGTGAGGGAAGTTCTTGTTTTTAAATTCCTGCAACTTTACGAGCATCAAGTTGTCTCCATTCCTTATTTCGGAAGAAACGACCTGGTCGCTGAATGAGTGCGGAGGAGTCGGGGGAGGTGGCTCTTAGCTGGGGAGGCCGTGAGTCCAAAGCAAATACCAATGTTTGAAGATTTCTGCTACACGTGGGGCAGATGAAACGGAGAACAAAGGGCATCCAGCGTGGCCTCGAACACCAGTTCCTGAAGGAACGGAGTCGCCTCAGAGGGAGTTAACGGCAGTTAGGAACTCCACAATCCACCTGGGGAGGAAAAGCAAAGGAAGAGGTCAGGCTGTAAAGAGATGGTATTTCATTTAAAATATCATTTTCTGTGCTGATTGATGACATTCCTAGGAATTTGAAGGGCTGAGCTCTCACAGAGCTATAAAGAGCAGAGGGGTTGGGAGTGGTGTGCACCATGTCTCCTGTTGTGTAACAACCCACCCCAAGCCTAGTGCTGATGGAAACGACCACATGCTTACCAGCTCCGAGTCTATGCTGGGCTTAGCCTCCCCAGGCTGGACTCACAGGGGCACATGCCGTGAGTTGGTGAACCTGGTGGAGGCTGGAAGGGACTGAGGGCTTCCCTCCCATGTGTGGCGGATGGGATGACTGGCCCCAGGCCTTTCCTTGCCCAGAAGGCTCACCCAGCTTGCCCTGCGCTGGCGGACTCTTGAGCTAGGCTTGACAATGACTCGTCTCTTCTGCTGCATTCTATCCATCAAAACACAGCATTGGGTTAAGTGATGTATTGACTTCCATGTCCCTAACACAGAATGCACGTTCCTTCCCTTTGCCCATGGAGTAGTTATCCAAATTGTCAAGTTTTGAAATCACAAGTAAAATCTCAGGAAATTTCAAAGGACTGGAAGAGATATACTGATAAAGGTAAACAAATGTTTATTGTGTTAAATAATAATAATTAATAGAAGGTTCAAAGAGCACAAGAGTCCTCAATTCCCTTCTTCATGTGAGAATAGGTGTGACTTTTAACCATTTGAAGAGAAATGCAAATTAAAACTATGTGGGGGAATCATTTCTCTCCCATCTCATTGGCAAAATAACCCCTAGTTCGAGAATATACTGCGAATGAGGCTGTGGAATTCACAGAGATAAGTCTAATCTGAAGGTACACCACAAATATGAGTGAACTTAAATGCAGGAGTTTATAAAATATCGGAGGCATCAAAATATTGGTAAATACAAAATATCAGAAGCAACCCTGATGTCCAGGGATAGGGCTGAATCAGTAACTTATGAGGTTTACCCCACGATTAGGTAGCCTGAGGGGAACGAGGAAGGTCTGTGGATCCTATCTGGACACAGGCAGGCGGTGGCAAAGGCGAAGTGTGCAGAAATGAGGATGTCCTCCTGTATTTCGTGTAAGGCAGCAGTGAAAACAAGACAGGGGTGCAGATGAGCCCTTTTAATCTAATTTTGTTTTATGACTTCTTTAATACTTAGAATATAAATTAGAAAGAGAAATGAAACAAAGTTGAATAGAAAAGAAATTGTTACAAATGAACGTAGCTGCATATTCAATTAGGATTTCAAGTGGCTTTTTAACAAATAACTCAACTGTACAATCTTATTGAAAAATATTATTATTTTTTTTAGTTAGCATACAGTACAATATTGGTTTCTGGGGTAGAATTCAGTGATTCATCACTTACCTAGAAATATTCTTAAAAATGAAATAACTGTCAACTATTCTCAATGTTGACTCAGTAATTTTATTGGTAGTAACAGTGTTGGGACAGTGAATTTTAAACTCACTTACATATATTGAATAATAAAGCCAATTTATTCATATTATGAGTTATATATATTATATACCCTGATTTACATATATATATATTATTTATCTATCCATCTATCCATCCCTACGCCCTCCCACTGACTAGACCCATGAGAACTGATACCTCAGTGGCAATGAGCACCTCTTGGACTCAGATTATGTTTATTGGCACCATTCTCTATGGAAAGGAACCAGGGTTCCTTAAAGAAATTGTCAGCTCTGCTCTTGGTAAGGAAAAGTAGAAAATGAGTCTGGGCATCTTCTGTGCCAGAAAACAAGGATGTGCTCACAAACTAATGAGGAAGTCATAAAAATAAATAAATAAATACATACATACATACATACATATATATTTGTATAGACCACCATATATATATCATATTTTATATATACATATCAATATATATATATCACTATATTGTAATAACTGATTCAGACAAGAATCATAACTGGATGTTAATGTCACAGATGACCTCGCTCCATAGATTATATTTCAATTGCAAAATGAAAAATGCACCTTGACAATGATTAAACTTTTGTCACTAACGGGAGGCAACCTGACATCATGTGTCTTCTCGTGTGTTACAGTATGAGATGTACTCAGCACTTACAAAGTATTCTTGTCAAAAATTTGAAACTTGAATCTAATCAAGTTTTTAGATCCTGCACACTTAACAGGAAATATAGGGAACAGAGAAACACATTAAAAAATACCTTTAGATAAATGTGGAACATTCCATAAGACTTTTTTCTTCAAAAAATATATCATGCAAGGAAATAAAGAGGCAGTTGGAGGAGATCTACATTAAAAGAGATAAGGAGGCATAGCTTATTGTATGTGATACAAACATTGGTTGAAACGTAATTCAATTTTTAAAAAAACTTTTAAGACATCATTGATTCACAAGAGGGACTTTGAACATAAACCATGTATTATGTGATCATAGGGATTTTTATTAATGTCATATTAGGTGTGAACTGTTCCTATATTGGAATATGTTCTCATGTTTTAGGAAATACATCCTAATGTGTTTATTTATTTATTTAAATTTTTTTAAAGATTTTATTTATTTATTTGAGAGAGAATGAGTGAGAGAGAGCTTAAGACAGGAGAATGTCAGAAGGAGAAGCAGACTCCCCAAGGAGCTGGGAGCCTGATGCGGGACTCCATCCTGGAAGTCCGCGATCATGACCTGAGACTAAGGCAGTCGCTCAACCAACCGAGCCACTCAGGCACCCCTAAGGTATTTATTGATGAAGCAAGATGATGCCTATAAATTATTTAGAAAAACACTTTATTAGAAAAAATGAAAAACGTTCATTTGTGAATTGTTGGTGAGTATATATATGCACTTTACTATTCTTCCAACTTTTATGTTTTTCAAAATTTTATTATAAAAGTTGAAAAAGAATGGAATGCCACATAAAACTTTGCTGATGGACAAGCATTCTCAGGGAACATGAATAGTCTACTAGGAAAATAGAAATTCCTAAAGTTAGCTCAGAGATAGGGAAAGAACATAATTAGATAAATGACTGTGAGAGACCTTGATAAAATCTTGTGAAGTACTCATCACTTAAATTGTTTTTGTTTGTTTTACTCCAAGGAAGGGAAAAGTGCCATGAATTAAAAACTGTCAAAAAGCATCCAAATGATAGGTATGTTTCTGATGTTTTTAATAAAAAAATTTGTAACCTAATACCAAACCTCTTCATTATAGCAAGACTAGGAAAAGAAAGAAAAATATTTTTAAAAATTCCAATAATGTAAATACAGAAATCCTAAATGAAACATTAGCAAATTAAACACACAAAGCCTAGAAATAGGGCTTAATGTTAGAAAATAAATGATATAACTAATCACATTCCTATGAAAGCCTCCTCTGTTCTGGACTCAGACATAACTTCTTCATATTCTGGCTTTTCTATTCATCAGAGATTGAATCTATTTAAACACGCTTCCACATTTGCAAAAGGAATGTGAAAAAGTGTATCCAACCCATATGATTGTTCAGAAATTAAATGAGATACACATAAAGCATTTAGCACTTAGTTTGCCAGTGATAAACAAATACTGGCTATAGTTACTGTGTTAAAGGAGAAAAACCACACAACTGTTTTGAAAAATGTCCAAAAGACATTTAGTAAATTGTAGTGACTTTGCACATTAAAATAAAATCCTCCACGTAACCTAAGATTAGGGAGATATCAGGACAAAAGTGCTATGTTCCAACAAAGCTCTATGTACAATGTCCTTGACTCAAAAGCCAAGCATTAGAAGAATGATCTTGAAAATTAATAAGAGGATTTTTTAAATCACTGCTTAATATTTTCTAGAACCTGCTACCCGCTACAATAAGAAAAGAAAAATAAACAAGAGCAGTGATCAGAAAAGGAAGGAAAAATGTCCTATTTTGAGATAATATGTTCGTTCATCTACAATATCCTAGAGAACCAAGTTTACCTCTTATAATTACGTAAACCATGCTAAATTTCTGTTTTCACAAAATATAAAGTTCCATTCACCAACACATTTCCCCTGAAATATTGTTTCTCTGAAGTAATAAGCAAGGTGGTGGTCAAATTTATGGGAGACTCCCTTTATTCTGTGACCTCTTAGAGTTTCTCAGTGCATGTTACTTTATGAAGGGTTCTTTGGAGCTTAATACATCAAGATAATTAGAAAGCTCTCAGAAATGTGTTTTTGATTATTTACTTACTTGAAAACATTTTATTTAGTGCCTACAATGTGCTACCTGCTACAGCACTCTGTGAAGTTTATGGTGTGGCTGGAGAGACAGAAATTAGTCCCATGATGACAGAAGCAAAGCTGGAATCCCAGCCCTGACATGGTAGAGGAGAAGCCCTGCGGGAGGTGACGAGAGCTTCTCTGGAGTGAGAGGAGCTGGTGAGGAGGAGTGGGGAAGCACGTCACCTGGGAAGAACTGCGCTGCGTGCTGGAGGGGAAGGGAAAAGACCACAGCAAGGGGGGGTGCAAGCAGGGGGACAGGAGGGGAGGAGGGTTGCCAGCGATTTTAGGGGAATATTGCCTCAATTCTAGAAGTAGCGAGAAGCCATTAGCCAGACTGATACCTGAGGCTAGGGGAAAAATACCTACATTTTTAAAAGATTACTCTTCAGTTGAAAATGAACCCATAATAAGAACAAATAGAAACATGGGAGAGTAAGATAACAGTACTTAGAAAAAAAAATTAGATAAGACTGTGACATGGAACTGTATGAAAAATGCCAGGTAATATCGAAGACATTTTAGGTATATTCAGAAAAAAAGAGATTTGGGTACAAATAGTTCTGTAGCTTGAAGCCAGTGACATAGAAAAAGCAGAATGTCTCTGTATCTATTTTGCCTCTGTCTTCTGTGTCAAGGAGAATAATTCTCAAACTGAAAAGGGTAAAAATAAATGTTGCTTCAAGGTAGCAGAGACCATGCCTGGTGAAAGGATTGATACAGAGCACCTAGCAACTCTGAAGACTTTTGACTTCTGGTTTATATGTTGCTGGATATCCAGAGGACTTAAAAAAAAAAAAATGCACTGTGTTTGGTCCTGCCCTTGAGCAGACCTGGAAGAGGAAGGGGGTTGGAAGCAAGAGGATAGACAAATGTTCTGGTTTTCAAAAAAAGTAATGAGGAAGGCAGAATTTATTCAACAAAGATTGGCGAACTTGATTTCAATCCTGAGCAAATTCCATAATATGGTTTTAAATACAAAGAAGAAGATTTCATTGCAAGGAGCCATAGGAAGTTCACGAAAAACAAATGATGTCAATTTGAATTCAATCCCAATGTTAAAGGGATCACGAAGCTGAAAGGCCAGGATGATTCAGGACAGTGTGGGCTATTCATGTCAGGAAACTATTTATGAAGACTTTGTGATCTCTGGAGTCTACAGGGGAGACTGGAGCTCTTTCCCAGAAAAACTAGTGCCATCAGGTGCTCACTGTGCAACAAAGTCTGTGCTGGAGAGAGGTGAGTGTCCACAGTCCCCTTCTCCTCCTCTTCTGTTAATCCATCACCCCGACACTTTGGCTTTTGTCCCATGGGGGAGAAGCACGTTCAAGCCTCCGTCCAGTGTGCCGAGGCCATGTGACAAAGTGATGGCCAGCAGAACACCAATGGAAGTAATGTGAGCAAATCAGTGTCACATCCTTGGTAAGTGTTTACCTTAACTTCCTCCTTCTCTTTTCCTATTGGTGAGAATGCGTTCATAGTCAGGTGAACAACCAACCAGGCAGAAGAAGCAGGTCTCTGGACGATGTTATGGAGCAGAGCTGGCCCTGCCACTGGGCCTGCGGGCCTCACCCCTGATCTCTTCATCCAAAGAGAGAAAGCCTTTCTGTTTGTTTGATCATGGGGTCACACTGTTAAAACACTTTAGCTTATATGCCAGATAAATCATGAGCCTTGGGAACTGTCAGAACGCAGTTGTAAAGGTGCACACTAACAAAGCCATGTTAAATAAATATGCATGTAACATATGGATATCAACTTTCTGAAAGTTACCTGACTTAAGACCACAGGTCTCATCTTGCTCACACATTTTTAAATGACTTGAGGTAGAAGTTACATCATTAAAGCAATACATGATGGATAACAGAAGTAGAATAGAAACATAGAGTTTAAACAATTTGGAGCAATAAGCTTAATTAAATTTATAGATCTACTCACTTTAGCAGAAACAAAGTCCTGCTCGTTGGTACTAATAAAGTGTCTCACAAGCAAAGAAGGGAGGAAGGTATCTGGAAGCAGACATTTCAATGACACAAATCCTTGATACAAATCCCCAGGGAGTGCAGCTATCAGGAGAAAGGAAAAGACCATGTAGTCTTAATTATTAGAAGAATCCTACCTAGAACTGTTGATAGATGTTGTTCAATTTGCATTGAACTTTGTATTCCAGAAGAGATATGAATGTCCTCAACAAAGGAATGGACCTTGGTATAGACTCCCAGTTCTGCAAACATAGAATGGAATGCCTCAAAGGAAAAGGTTTCCCCCTCCCCAAATGAGGAACCAGCGGGATGCTCCCTGGTGCTGAGGGTTGTGGTTGGCAATTCCATCAGAGATCGGGACAATTTGCAATGCAAGTTTATGTTATTGATTCTATCTATCTATCTATCTATCTATCATCTATCTATCTATCTGAGAGAGAGAGAGAATGCACAACAGGGGGTCGTGGTGGGTAGGAGCAGAGGAGAAAGGGAGAGGAGGGGGAAAGAATCTCAAGCAGACTCCACACATTGTGTGGAGCCTGATGTGGGGCTCAGTCCCAAGACCCTGAGATCATGACCTGAGCCTAAACGAAGAGTCGGCCACTTAACCACCCGTACCACTCAGGTGCCCTACAGAGCAAGTTTGAACTTACATTGAAGCCCTGGGCATTGAGTCATCCAGAGCAGATCAGGAAGGAATGTAGGAGAAAGTAACAGTTCCAGTGACTACAATAATCAGATAAAAGGCAAGGAACGCTTCGACTGGTCATAAGCTGCATAGAGCTGTTCCAGATGTCTTTTGCTGCCTAAGAAATTGCTCCAAACCTAGTGGTTTAGAACAACTACTTTATTTCACCATGAGCGCACCCAGTAGCATTTAGTTGTTGGCTGGATTGGTCTAGCAGGTCCAAGATGACCTGACTCTGGCTCCTGGCACCTTGTCAGAGACTGATGGGGGCTGGGCTTGTCTAGCTCCCTCTCCACATACTCTCTGGGCCTCTCCACTGGTCTCCCCAGTGGGGTTGCCCAATTTCTTCCACAGTGGCTCAGGACTCTGGGCAGGAGCTGCAGTGCTCTTAAAGGTAGGTCCAGAATGGGCACTGTGTGGTTTCCATCTTTTTCTCCTTGCCCCACTATACGCAAGCTAGGTTGAATTCGGGGGGAGACGGAATAACTACTTCCAAATGAGAGGAGTGTGTCTTTCATTCACCACAGAGGTCGAGGAGAATGAACACCAAGGAAACAGTACTTAAACTGGAGTGGTTAAGGAATCCAGGGCTGACTGAGAGACTAGTTTCAAGAGAGTGTGAATTCAAAGTCAGATCTCAAGATCCTCTTATTGAAACAGAGCTAGTGGATGTGGATTCTTCTCGTAAGGAGCACTGATCATGCTGTTCTTAAAGAATTATTTTCTTAAAGAATTTTGTGTTCTTAAAGAATTATTAGAAATCTGGGAAGTGAACATTTGTTCAACAAGAAGGGGGTTTGTGGATTCGAATATTCTTAAATTAAAGCCATTAAGTTAAATTCTTTTGTTTGTGTGATTTTCGGAGAAAAGTGTATATTGCCATAGTCCAGATTTTAGCACCAGTGTCTGTAGCACAGAAATTACCAAATATCCCCTGCTTTGATTCAGGAAGTGAGTAGATTATGCTTCTTATTTTTTATATAAATTTGGAACGCATGTACACAGACATAATAACAATATACAGGACGCAATTGGTTTTGTCCTTTGTGCTTTAGTGAAACACGGTGACTTATCTACAGACTTAGTTTATGGTAGGACTGACTGCTCAGACTGCAGATAGAAAAATACTGTTTATGCAAGTTTTCAGGTGGAAATGGGTGTTTGTTATTTGTCAGTCTTTTGAGGTATAATACTTTCATCTGTTATCACTACACTAAAGAAAACTCTCACTCTTCAAAAACCGTTTAGAAAAATTATCTCCCTCTAATATCGATTATTTCTCCACATATGCTTGTATCCAATAAAAGGAGACTTTACTTTAGGGGCAACATTTTGTATTTATAAATTTTTTGAAAAAAATGGATTTTCTTAGAGAAAAATTGTAATTGTAATTAACTTTTATTGTGAACCCAGCATTTAGAAATAGGAAACCCCGGGATAAAGCCAGGAGGATTGAGATGGTTGGCCAAGAAACAGATTTAGTCTGTCCTTGACCGAAAGATGACCCACAACAGCAAGATTTTATTGTATCTGGGAAAAAAATATGATTGGCACAAAGATCTGTATAGCATTTCTTCTTTAATAAGTCATTACTGAACCTGGCAGCTGTCCAAAACAGTTGAAGGTAAATGTAATAGAACTTTGAGTTTCTTCATTATTTTAACAATTCAACCAAAGTTGGTCTTGATGACTATTTTCACTCCCCCAGTGAAAGACAGGCATCATAAAGAAGGTATCAAAGATGCGATGAGGTAGCTTCTGGTATCCCCTGAAGAACTTGCCTAAAGTCACTTATTTCAAAGTATTTCAGGGCGAGCTTTTGAATCCCATGTGTTTGTCCTGTTGCAGTCAAGTCCCTCCTCTGCGCAAGGAGCTCTTCTGGGGAGGAGACCTCTCGCTTCGTGCTGTAGATCATTTCCACAAGTCGCTTCTGGGCAATTGAGTCTTTGTCTTCCCTCAGATATCCAAACACAAAATGTGTAAAGGAGAAGTGGTGCACTGGTTAGGTCCATGTAGTCCAGACTTGAGAAATCCATTCAAATGAGAATTTATAATACAAAGAGAGGTTGAGTTGTTGTTGTTGTTTTTTACTTTCTTACTTTTGAAAATAGGGACTCAGTAATATAAAGACTGAAAGTCTTCTGTTTTCTGTTTACTTACTCAGAGTTCTTCCTTGCCTGCAGAGTCAGTAATGCCATGGCAAATACAGTCTGCACAGATCATAGAGAAAGTCCAAGGGCAGGCAGGGCAAGAGGAGGAACAGGAGCTCACAGTGGAGAAAAGAATCTGGTGGTGGCAGGTAGACTCACCTGTGTCTTGAGAAAGAACACAAAGAGATTCTTCATATACTTGGCCCATTTCCCCCAGTGGGGGAACATTGTGCAAAACCATGGCATAATATCATAACCAGGATATGGACACAGAGTAGCCTGAGGATCTCATTTGGATTTTCCCACTTTTTGTCTACCCACCATCACAGTGAAGACACGGCCCAGTCCTGACGTCATAAGTGTCCCCTCAGCTGCCCCTTAACCACACCCACCCATTTTCCAAACCCTAACCCTTGACAACCTGTCCTCCATTTCTAAAATGTTGTTATTTTGAAAATATTATATAAATAGAATCATAAAGTATCTAATCTTCAGGGGTCTACTTTTCTCACTCAGCATGAATCCCTGGAGGATGATGCTAGTGATGGGCTTGTCATACTTGGCCTTTATCATGTTGAGGTGTATTCTTTCCATGCCCCATTTCTTGAGGTTTTTATCATGAAAGAAACATGTATTTTGTCAAATGCTTTTTCTGCATCTGTTGAGACAATCATATGGTTTTTATTTTTCATTTTGTTCATGTGGTCTATCCCATTTATTGATGTGCATATGCATCCCAGGGATAAATCCCACCTGATCATGATGCATGATCCTTTCAATGCGTTGCTGAATTCAGTTTGCTAAAATTTTTTGAGAACGTTGGCATCTATGCTCATCAAGAACACTGGCCTGTATGGTTCTCTTTTCTTGTGTATCCTTATCAGGCTTTTGTATCAGGTAATGTTGGCCTGGTAAAATGAGTTTGGGAGTGTTCCCTCCTCTTCTGTGTTTTAGAAGACATTGGAAAGGATTGGTACTAAGCTTTCTATAAAATGTTTGGTATAATTCACCAGTAAAGCCAAGTGGTCTTGGATTTTCTTTGCTGGGATATTTTTGATTACTAATTTGATCACCTTATGTGTTATTAGTCTGTTCAGATTTTCTACTTCTTCCTGATTTAGTGGATGGGTTGTATGTTTCTATACATTTACCTATTTCTTCTGGGTTTCAATTCGTTGGTGTGTAATTGTTCACAGTAGTCTCACATAACCTTCTGTATTTCCATGGTATCTGTTGTAATGTTTCCTCTTTTATTTCTTATTCTATTGATGTGAGTCTTCTCTATTTTCCTTAGTCTAGTTCAAGGTTTATAAATTTTGTTTCTCTTTTTAAAAAGAGCTTTTAGTTTCATCAATCTTTTCTATTGTTTTTTTTCTGGTCTGTTTTATTTATTTCTGCCCTGACCTTTGTTATTTCTTTCCTTTTGCTGACTTTGGGTTTGGTTGGTTTTTCCTTTTATAGTTCCTTGAGGTGCAAAGTTAGGTTTGTTATTTGAGATCTTTCTTTTCATCTTAGTATGGGTTAATATGTATCTAATCTCTTCATGTGGAAGTTGTCTAAGCTTAAAAGCAATGGGGTAAATAAGAAAACTGATAAAATTGGCTATATATAAATAAAAAAACCCCACACATGTATACTGAAAGAATCCATTTGACTCGTGGTTTCAGCTCAGATCGTGAATTCATGGTCATGAGACTGAGCCCTGAGTTGTGAGTTTCTCTCCCTCTCCCTCTGCTCCTTCTGCTCCTGCTCTCTTTCTTTTTCTCTTGAAAATAAATAAATATATCTTTAAAAAATAGAACAACTTAAACTATTAAATTTATTATTTGTTCTACATAAAAAAGCATGCAATCAATTAGAAAAAAAGCATTAAAAACCAGTAGGTAAATGGATGAAGGACATGAACAAAAATTTCCCACAAATTTCTAACAAACATATGGCAAAAGTTCAATTATAATAATAACCTAACACGAAATTTCACAATGATATCTCAGGGCTAGTGAACATCTGCTAAACCATTGTCAAACATTGCTGGGCAGAGAAAAAGATGTTTTCATTTTGCTGGTCAACAATTTGACAGCATCAATCAATACCTTCTGATCTAGTGTCCTTTGGCCTAATAATTTTACTTTAGAAGTAAACCCCAAGACAATAACCCCCAAATATGGAAAGAGTTTTATGTATAATGCTCAAAATAGCAGAACATGGAAAACAACTTAACTGGCCCAAAGTATTAGAGAATGGGAAACAAACCACAGGACATGTTAGAATAGTATGCTGTCACTACTCATGGTGTCTTAAATAATATGAGAAAATTCCAGTAATCTAGAGCCCAAATATTGTCTAGGGGAATGATGGGTGCTCTTCCTTCTCTTTTTCTTTTTGTCCCATCTATTTCCCATAATTTCTACCATGATCATGTGTGACCTGTAGAATAAGACGTATGTGTTTAAATTGTGCAAAAAAGGAAGCAAATGCCCAGCATGTGTGTTTGTGTGGGCGAGGGTGTTCTTGAGAGGGGGTGGGTCTGGAGATGGGAGGGACACGCTTGCTCCAGGGGCTGTGTGCGTCTCCACTTCTCGGATCGAGCCAGTGGGTGGACTATAACCAGCACTGATGACTGGGGAGTTTATCGGAACTAAATGCTTGGGGTTATTTCATCAAATGACACCTATCAAGTATCATTTGGGACCTGTACTAAAAATACCACATTGGGTTCTTGCTCATCACCATGGGTGCACCGGGTTTTCCTGTGATGTGTGTGTAGCGACATGGGATGCCTGTGTCTGTGCCTGTCGAGGCCGACATGGTCGTCATATTCTTTCTAATAAACCTTTGATCTGTTGAATGGTGACTACAAAGCCTAGAGCCAAGGTACCGACGCAGGGAGAGTTTCACAATATGTGCGCGAGAAAGGATGGTTCCCAGGGGCTGCCTTGCTGATCCTGTACCAGCTAATTGTGCCTGTTAGGGTCAGCAATTAGCTTGGCGCTATTCAGAACTTCTGACAGGGCCACCTTCGTCTGTAAACCGGCCCTTCCGTGAACAATAACACCGCAGCCTGCCAGGAGACGCTCCGTGCAGCACAAAGCAGGACAGAGCTTTCCTCGGGCTGTGGGATTATTAGATCACTCCCCTCGGGGAAGCCGGGCACCGCCTGGGCTCCACGAAGACCGCATGAGGCAATTTCTTAATGACAGAAACAACATTTTCTTTCATCTCGATTATTATATTTTTAAACTAAGAATTACATATTGGAAGAGTCCAAGGGTTATGTTTTCTTTTGCAGCAGTGAAAAGAATATAAAATATTTTGCTTCAAAAATGATCTGCTAGTGTGGTTATGAAAGTTACTAAGAGTGAAGTTTGGGAAATAGAGCTTTAGGAAAGACATCTCCGCAGACTCCAGGATTTTTACTCCTGCCTTTTAGTTGTTGAGAAGGGAACTTAGGTGTTTTTGCATCATACCCTTAGCCTCTTTTTAGTTCCTATTGTTTGCTTTTACTTACTGTCAGAGGAAGGAAACTGTGTTGTCCTTTGCAAAATAACCCTTTTATCCCTATGATAAAATAGCCCAATGTACAACATTACCTTCTTACGCTCTGTGGTCCTGTTGCAAGGTTATTATTATTATTTTTTAATTTTTTGGTCACAGGATGGTGGTTCAGCTGGTCTCCTAGGGTATAGGGCCACTGGCAAGCCAAGCACAGCCTTCTACCTGGGGCTCTCTCCCCGACAGCGGCAGGCCATGGAGGAGAGCACCCACAGGGTCTCCTGGCCCCTTCTGCACAGTGTCCCCCCGACCCCATCCGCATGGCAGGTCCTTTCCTGCAAGGCACAGAAGCACACAGGGCACGTGGCAAGTCTGCGGGTGACAGCTCTGTAATTTCAGCATTATTTAAATACCATGTGAGTGCCTTATAGGTTTATGTGGCTTCCTTTTGCATCTGCCTCTTAGAATAGATTGGCACTTGTCTCTGCTGGATTTCAGTCATTTGCCTCCCCTTCTTCTCCTGCATTTTTTTTCTCTTCAGCCCCTCCCAGATCTCCAGCCTCCGGGGAAGACTAAAAGCCTCCCCACAATGCTTTCTGTTTCTGCAGCCTCGGCGTGGCGGGGGGTGTCTTGTGGTGCACAGGACGGTCAGATTGATAGGGTCTGCCGGCCCTGCTAGTGAGGTTGTTCAGTGTGGTGACTGTTGAGGAGGGACGGGGCTGCTTTGGGCTCCGGGCATCGGTGCCGTGCTGGGGGTCGGAAGGTGCGAGACTCCGGCATAGCCCGGCCAGCTCCTTCGGGAGCCCAAGAGGAGCAGGTCGCTGATGCTCCCGTTCATTATCCCAGCACAGCTCCTAGCAGAGGCGTGTCATGCATTAGTTGCAAGGGCTTGTGGAGGGAGCAGGAGTACATTCTATGGGTGAGTTTATTGCAAAAAAAATAAATTCTCCTATGTGTCTTGGCCATCAATTTTTCACCAGGGAACTAACATTTCATATCTGCTAAAAGTTTGCAGCTCTTTTTTTTTTTTTTCTTTTTGGCGAGCAGTTTCTGCGCCACTGAGCGGACAGCTGGAATCCATCCCACTCCTGCATCTGATGTCAGCTGTGGGCCCGCCCCGCAGTCCACGGAAGGGGCGAGGGAAGGGCCAGGGGGAAAGTGAAGCACTTTACGATTGTGACCAGCCTGGCTGAAACTGTGTGTCCTCTGTCAGAAACCTCACGGCCCCGCAGATCCCGGTGGCTGTCGCGGCACCTCCCCCGACGTGGCATGAAGATGCCCGGCTCCGGACCCCAGGCGCACCTGTACGCGGGCGGCCGACGAGCGAGCCGGTGGCCCATCTGGAAGGAGAGGGGACCGGGCGTCTTCTGGGAGCTGAGACTCCAGGGACACCGGGAAATGGGGCCGCGGTGGACAGGCAGGCCCACTGAGAGTTAAATCTGAACTCGGGGTTCGGTTACGATGTGAAGGCTGGTGCCGGCTGACAGCTCGACGGGCTCTGCCGTCTCAGGCCGCTCCCTCGTTTGCGTTTCAGACGCGGCGAAGACTCTCCAAAGGCACCTGTGTGGGAGCTCCGGCGCGCGGGGCTGCCAGTCGCCTCCCATGTCACTTCTAAAGGGCATGGAAGGTGGAAGAAAGGAGCAGGGAGGAAAAGAGAAGGGGTGCAGGGAAGGCTGCTGCGGGAA
The DNA here is from genome assembly GCA_004024625.1 of Mellivora capensis. NCBI lineage: Eukaryota > Metazoa > Chordata > Mammalia > Carnivora > Mustelidae > Mellivora > Mellivora capensis. Next base: position 29,272 of record PISX010005620.1, on the reverse strand, counting down.
CACACCCAGAGCTCAGCCGGGCCGACCGAACCGCATGGTTACCAGGCTCAATAAATTGTTTGCTTTGGTCTCACAATTTTAAAATAAAAATAGAAGACACTCATATCTGTAGGAGAAGGGATGATTGTTTTTCTATTTCCTTTATTTCCTATTTTTTTTAGTGAAAACTTTCAATAAATATGGGATGCTTAAAGGAACTGAGAAATTGGCCTATGTTTATGGAATGGAAATGTTTAAAGACACTGCGTTTTTATTAATAAAATAGATCAAAATAACAGGAGAAGAGGAAGTTTCCACACTTGATAGAGATTATGTGTAAGTATTTAGTGCACAGAGAAGGTGGGAGCCCAGGGCCCTGGCACATTGCAGCTGGGGCCTCCGGGGGCCCTTTTCGTGGGAAGGGAGAATGAGGACATGCCATCCTGTGGTCACCAGACCCCAAATAGCAGGTGGGGTGGGCCGGAATGGGGCAGTCTTGCCCCTGGTGTCCTGTGGAGAAACACATGTGTCCCTTTCCAGCAGTTCCTTGTGACTTTAAGACCAATGCCTGGCCATGCGACCCGTGGTTCCGTGAGCTCACTCTCTCCACGTCCTGATGCCAGTGTGTCTCCAGGGCAGCTGCCCGGGAAAGACAGTCTCCTACATCCTGACCATCAGTAGGAACGGCCCCTCTGGCCCTCAGCCATCACCCAAGGATGGAAACATTCTGGACACATTCATGATGTTTTCTCTTGGAAGCATACCACTGTTGGATTTTTCTTCAGCAATACAGTCATTCTTACCTTTGTCAAGTAGTGAAATTCAGTTGTCCCTTGTTATATTTCACATGAAAATTTTGTGGTGCTGGGTGGCTCAGTCAGTTGACCAGTGGGCTCCTGATTTGGGTTGATGCTATGATCCCATGCGTACGAGATCCAGGCCCGCTTTGGGCTCCGTGCTTAGCAGGTCGTCTGTGCGAGGGTCTTTCTCTCCCTCTGCCCCTGCCCGCTCCCCATTCACACACTCTCGCTCCTCCTTTCTCAAATAAATACAATTTAAAAAACCAAAAACTTTGTATAATATGTGTGTGTATATGTATCCATGAACATTTAATTAACTTCAAATTAAAATAAATTATATTTTGAGAATTCACAACACTTGATTTGTTTTAGAAATGCCATTTTGAAAGAAGATTCAATTTAGCAATCATTGTTTTTTTCAATGTTTATGTTTTTAATTTCCCAGGGTCCTTGACTGATAAGATTTTCTGTATATAAGAGAGATAATTTGTCAAAGGTTTTGCAACACTTTTGTGTTTGTCACTTACATTAAAACATTTTTTTTAATTGAGACCTTTTTTAGAGAGTTTTTAGGTTCACGGAAAGATTGAGGGGCAGGGCAGAGATTCCTTAAGCACTTTTTGCCATCACACATTGTACAGACTGCCCAGCTATCAGCTTTCCCACCACAGTAGCACATTTGTTCTAACTGATAAACCTATATGGACACATCATTGGCATCCAGAGTCCATAGATTACATTAGGGTTCACTCTTGGTGTTGTCAACTCGACGGCTTTTGACAAATATATCGTGACATGTGTCCACCATTGTAGTGTCAAACAGAGTATTTGCATAGCCCCGAAAATCCTTGGTGCCTCTCCTATTCTTCTGTCCCATCCCCCACCTCTGAAAACCACTGGTCTTTACTGTCTCCATTGTTTTGTCTTTTCCAGAATGTCATATTTCTGGAGTCAGAGTATGGATCATTTTCAGATTGGCTTCTTTTGCTTCATGATATGCATTCAAGGTTCCACCATGTCTTTTCATGGCTGGGTAGCTCATTTCTTTTTAAGGACTGAATAATCCATAGTCAGGATGGACCAAAGTTTATTTATCCATGTACCTGCTGAAGGACATCTTAGTTGTTTCCAGATTTTGGTGGTTATGAATAGAGCTTCTATAAATATCCCTGTGTAGGTTTCTGTGTGGGCATAATTTGTTCAACTTTTTTGGGGTCATTACTAAGAAGCATGATTGCTGGGTAGTATGGTAAGGTTATTTTTAGTTTTATAAGAAAGCACTAAACTGCCTTCCAAAATGGCTGCACCATTTTGCATTTCCACCAGTAATGAATGAGAGATCTTATTGCCCCGGGTCCTCGCCAACATTTGGTATTTTCAGTATTCCACATTTGGAGCATTCTAGTAAATGTATAGTGTTCTCACTGTTGATTTAATTTGCATTCCCCTGATGATGTGTGATGTGGAGCATCTTTTCATGTGCTTAGTTGCCATCTGTATATCTTCTTTGCTGAGATTTTTGTTCTATTTAGCCCATTTTTTAGTCAGATTGTTTGTTTCTTTTTTATTGTTGAGTTTTAAGAATTCTTTGTACATTTGCATAGCAGTCCTTTATCAGATGTGTTTGCAAATATTTCCTTTGTCTGTGCTTCATTTCTTTCTTTCTTTTCTTTTCTTCTCCCTCTCTTTTTTTAGATAAAGTCCAGTTCATTGGTTATTTCTTTGATGGATCATTCCTTTGGTGTTTTATCTAAAAGTTATTGCCATACCAAAGGAATCAGGGTTTTCTCCTGTCTTATCTCTAGGAGTTTTATTGATCTGTGTCTTACATATAGGCCTCTGATCCATTTTGGGATATTTTTTCTGAAGGTGTAACATCTGTGTCTAGATTCATGGTTTTGCATGAGAATATCAGTTGTTTCAGCACCATTTGTTGAAGAGAATTATGAGCTCTATTGTGTTACCTTTGCTCCTTGACAGGTCTATTTTTGGACTCTTATTTTGTTCTATTGATCCTTTGTCTATTCTTCTGCAATACCTCTCTGTCTTGGTCACTGTAGCTTTAGAGTAAATCCTGAAGTTGCATAGTGTTGGTCTTTCAAACTTGTTCTTCTATTTCAATATTATGTCAGCTATTCTGGACCTTTTGCCTCTCCACATAAATGTTAGGATCAGTTTGCCAATAACCAAAAATAACTTGCTGGCATTTTGATTGGGATTGGATTTGAATGTATAGATTAAATGGGGGGAGGCACTGACATCTTCACAAAATCAAAGCTCCCTATCCATGAACATGGGATATCTCCATTTATTTATTTCTTCTTTATCTTCTATTATATCTTCTGCTAGGGCTTTGTGGTTTTCCTCATGTAGGTCTTGTATTTATTTTGTTTCATTTTTGGGGTACTGATATAAATGATACTGTGTTTTATTTTATTTTTTAAAAGATTTGGGATGCCTGGGTGGCTCAGTTGGTTAAGCCACTGCCTTTGGCTAAGGTCATGATCCCAGGATCCTGGGATCGAGTCCCGCAAAGGGCTTCTTGCTTGGCAGGGAGCTTGCTTCTCTCACTGCCTCTGCCTGCCTCTCTGCCTGTTTGTGTGTACTCTCTTTCTCTCTCTGTCAAATAAATAAAATCTTTAAAAAAAAAGATTTTATTTATTTATTTGACAGAGATGCAGTGAGAGAGGGAACACAAGCAGGAGACTGGGATAGGGAGAATCAGGCTTCCTGCTGAGCAGGGAGCCTGATGTGGGGCTGAATCCCAGGACTCTGGGGTCATGACCTGAGCTGAAGGCAGACACTTAAGGACTGAACCACCTAGGCACTCTGGTACTGTGTTTCAAATGTCACATTACATTTGTTCATTGTTGGTGTATTAGGAAGGCAACTGACTTTTGTATATTAACCTTGTATCTTGAATCCTTGTTATATTCTCTTATTCATTCCAAGATAGTTTCTTTGGCTGTTCTTGATCTATTAAGATTTTTTACATAGACAATAATGTCATCGGCAAACAAAGGCATTTTTTTCTTCTTTTAATTGTACACCTTTTGTTTCTTTTAATTATCTTATAACATTAGCTACAACTTCCAGTACAATGTTGAAAAGGAATGTTGAGGGGTGACATCCCTGCCTAGTACTTGATCTTAGTGGGAAAACTGCAAGTTTCTCATCATTAAATACAATGTTAGCTGTAGGTTTTCTGTAAATAGTCTTTATCAAGTTGAGAAAATTCCCTTTTATTCCTACTTTACTGAAAGTTTTTTTCAAATCAAAATCATAAATGGGTATTGGATTTTGTCAAATGCTTTTTCTACATCTATTGATATGATTATATGATATTTCTTTTTTAGTCTGTGACTGATGGACTACATTAATTTTTTTAATTGAGGTATAATTGACATATAACATTATATTTGTTTCAGATATACAGCATAATGATTTAATATTTGTGCATTTTGCAAAATGATCATCACAATGTCTAGTTAACATTTATCACCATATATGGTTATAATTTTTTTCTTGTGATAACTTTTAAGATCTATTGTCTTCATACTTTCAAATATATAATTCAATATTAACTATAACCATCTTGTACCTTATATTCCTATGACTTATGTATTTTATAACTAGATATTTATAACTTTTGACCCCAAAAGTGGCTGAAGGGGGTCAAAATGTACATTAATTTATTTTTGAATTTCATTAAACATTTTTTTTTCTTTTGTTTTTGATGAAGTTTTTTTTGGAGGGGCATAAGCCTAGCAACTAAATGTTTTTGCATTCCTTTATTATTTCTTCTCTGATCTCATGCTAAAATGCTCTTATCAGCTGAAATAGTCTAGCTGTTCTAAGCTGTTATATTTTTTTCTTTGTATATAATGAACTATGTAGACCTTTTGTTTATTATGATATATGATTTGGGGGAGATACCAAACTACTTTTATTCCCCTAAAAATTAACTATCTCTTCAATGATGAATAATGCATGCCTTAGTTAAGGATAACATATAAAGAATTGATCTGTCGTCACTTTCCCTTCTGTTCCATTAGTATGCATGACCACCCTTAACTCTATTAATTAATATTTGGAAAAGTTAGTTGCGTGACTCTCCATACTCTTGTTTCTCAAAATAGTCTTTGTATTTCACCCACTAAGTATTCCTTAGGTTATTTAGAATTTTTATTGTAATTGTTTTAACCTGTGGGGAAGTGACAGATTTTAAGATATTCAATAATTCCAATGAGAAAGAATCAGTATGTTCTCATTCATTCAAGATTTTCTATATTTCAAGGTTTTTTTCACATATTTTTTCATATATGAAAATATGAATTTCAATTTTTCATATTCAATTCATATTCAAAAATATGAATTTTCAATATTTCATATATTTTCATATATTTTTCTTATTTCATGTTTTATTCTTTGATATGATATGCTTTGGTTGAAATTGTGAGAGAGAACTTTTTTTTTTCCACTATATTTTCTTCTAGGATTTATTTTATTTTTATGCATTTATAATTTGCCATCTTACTGAACCTATTCATTAACTATCAACTCTCTTTTCCTTTTCATTTTTGGTGGATATCTGGGATTTTACTTATTGAGTAAATATTATTATGAAATTATCTCAACAGCTATTTATGTTAACTCTTAATAACGTTTTTATTTTATAAAACCCTTTAGTTTTTTTCTCATTTTTTAACACAACAAAATTTCTGTAACATGCTAAATAACCAGATATTCTTATCCAGATTTTAATTTTAAAAATGAATTGTCTCTGGGGCGCCTGGGTGGCTCAGTGGGTTAAGGCCTCTGCCTTCGGCTCGGGTCATGGTCTCAGGGTCCTGGGATTGAGCCCTGCATCAGGCTCTCTGCTCAGCGGGGAGCCTGCTTCCTCCTCTATCTCTGCCTGCCTCTCTGCCTACTTGTGATTTCTGTCTATCAGGTAAATAAAATCTTAAAAAAGAAAAAAAAAAGCCAGTGAGGCCTGGGACGCTGGGCTCAGGTGCACCCTCCAGGGCCCTGTGCCTAATTGCCTGTGAGTGTCCTTTAAAAAAAAAAAAAAAAAAAAAGAACTGTCTCTAGTTTTTCCTTACTGAGTATGTAGAGTGTTTGTTTAATGTAATTGTATTCCTAATATTAAGGAAATATCCTTTTAGTCTTGATTTAAAAAGAGACCTTGGAAGAAAAGATGCCTTTAATCATGCCATTATATTACCTCCAACCTATGTATATCTTTGCTAATAAGTTCACTGTCCACCCCCACCACCATCCAGTATATAACCCCCTGAGGCCAGGGGATGTGGTTGGGGTATCCAAACCCCTGTAACTAGAGGGCCAAGACAGTAGAAATTCCATTTACTTTGATGGCTGTGCAACATTTCAAAAGGCATGACAATTTCCTGTTCTTGAAACGGGGAAAAAATTGAAGTTGGAGACAGTTTGAATTATTTCTTTAGGAGTCACTTCAGTTTTACTGTTTGAAAATTTTCCTTTTATTTGTAAGTCAACTCCAGTAATTTTCTTCTGGAGACCAATTCATTTCATTAAAATGTTACCTTTGTTAATGTAAATTTTTAAAGATCGTTCTCAGTAATTTAAAATATTTACCCATCTATGGTAAGGATGCCCTCTTAGGGGAGGTTGTGAGGTTTGATCTCTTAGTATCTTGAGTATATCTGTTAAAAATTTACCTATAAATTTAAATTATCTTGATAAATTAACTCTGAATATATCTAAAAAACATCATTTTTTCCTATTTCCTGATTAGCTGATCTTTGTTTTTATCTTTATTTCTTTCCTCTTGGCTTTCTTGTTTTCCCTTCAAAACCTACTGAGCTTAACATTTAAGTGATATATTTTTACTTTTTCTCTTGAAAAAATTAATGGACTCTACTTGTAAATTTCCTTTGACTATATCTTTGACAACCTAAGACAAACTTTTTATTATTATTAATATTCAATACCTTGTAATTACTTGACTTTTTCTTAACCTCAGTTATTTAATTATTTAATAACTAGATATTTTTTTGTTTTGTTTTAAGCTTTGTCACCTATTTCTAAAATGACTGTTTCATAACCAGAGAATGTTGCTACATAACTTGGAATATTTCTAAGTCTTCTGAAACATATTTCAGAATTGACCTGTTGGACTTCTGCTTCCAAAAAGATGCAGAAGTACTATTCCCTAGCCCTCTCATTAAATCCGATCAGAAACCCTGGACATTATCCATAAAAAAAGGCAGAGTACAGAAGGCAGAGCAGCTAGGGACCTCGATCTGTAAGGTTTGAAACAGTGGTGTGTTATCTGGGTTTTCTTTTTTCCTCTTATATCCTAGATTTGGAGCTAAAGAAATCAGCAATCCAGAAATACCATGAGGTGTATACAAAGTCCTAATAAGTCTACTCTCCCCAAAGTATCAGGGGAGGTGCGGCTCAGGAATCCAGAAAACTTTTAGATGCTAACCCCACTCAACTCTAGCCAAATACCACAGAAAAAAAAAATGCACTGACAACCGCCCACCTCCTGGCAAAGGCTGAGTGGGCAGCCAGACTTCCGCCCTTGCCAGGTTGTAGTGAGGAACCCAAGTTCCTCTCCAGGGTGGTTCCAGAGAAGGTTGAGCAGTAAGTGCGACTCTGGTTCCAGCCAGGTGAGAAGTCCTGTCCAGCTCTCATGGTGTCAGTGGAGACCACCAGGTAAGCCCAGACTTTGCCTGCCCGCACCCCCTGTGAGGCATTGCTAGAGCAAGCTTACGGGGGCAGGAGGTCAAGACGTCCACAAACTCTCAGCTGTGGTGAGGGCACTACATCATAGTCAGCAGAGTCCACGTGGGAGGGGCTGAGAAGATGCTCCTGTTCCTCCCGTCCAGGAGGCAACAGCCCCTGCCAGAGCAAGGATAGGAAAATGACCTAAAACAGGAAGAATGAATCAGAGCCACAGTCTCATTGTATGATACCCTAAATGCCCAAATTCCAACAAGGAAAAAAAAAATCACTCATCATGCTAAGAACTAGGAAAATATCAATTTGAGTAAAAAAAAAAAAAATCAACAAATGGCCACACAGAGATTACAGAAATATTAGAATTATCTGACAATTTAAAGCAGCCATCATAAAAATTCTTTAAAGAGGGACTTCAAATATGTCTATAATAAGCAAAATAATAGAAAATTTCAGCAAATGAACATGTCTCAACAAAAACAGAAAGTATAAAGAAGAATCACCAAAACTTTAGAATTGGAAAATGCATTAACCAAAATAAAAACTCAATGAATGGCTCAAAAGTAGAGTGAATGGGACAGAGGAAAGAATCCATGTCACTGGAGAATTCTATAAAAAAAAAATTAACACCAATTCTATGGAACCTCTTCAAAGAAATAGAAGATAGGGTAATAATTCCCTCTTTCTTTTATGAAGCCAGAATGGTCTGACACCAAAAGTAAATGAAAACAGAAAAGGAAGGAAGGAAACTATAAAGTTCATATACAGATCTTCTCAGGAATATAGGTAAAGAAAACCATCATCAAAATATTAGGAAATGAAAAAAAATTAGGAAATGGAATTCAACAGTATACAAAGGGTGTTATACCCCATGGCCCGATGGGACTTACTACAGAGGTGCTAGACTGGTTCAATATTCAAAACTCAAAGAATGTGATCTACCAAATTAACATGCTAAGAAAAAAAATCACATGATTATATCTTTTGAGGCAGGAAAAGTGTATGACAAAATTCAGTACTCATTCCTGATAGAAAGAAATTCCTAGCAAGTTAGAGATAGAGGGGACGATTTCCATAGACACCATCTACAGAATACCACAGCTAACATCCTACCCATTGGTTTCTCCCACACTTGAGAAGTAAGCATGTTCACTCTCAACTGCAATTATTCCACAGAGTACTGCAAATTCCAGCCATCACAATAAGGCAAGAAAAGAAATAATAAGGCATGCAGATCAGAAAGTAAAAAATAAATCTGTCCTTGTTTGCAGATAACATGATGGTCTACATGGAAAATCTCAAGGAATTTGCAAACAAAGGAACAACCTCTTAAATACCTTCCTAGAACTAGTAAGTTAAATCAGCAGATTCACAGAACACAAAATCAGTGGGCAAAATCCTTACGACAGTAAAGAAGTGGAAGCCCAAACTACAAAGATGGTATGACTCCAAAATATATAATGATGCCAAAAACAATCAGACACTTACGCATAAGCCTCACAAAACGTGCGTGGGCCTTGTGCACTAAAACCCACAAAATGCTGATCAAAGAAATCAAAGTTCTAAACAAAAGTTAATGAACAAATTGTTCATTAACTGGAAGACTCAACCTCGTAAAGATGTGTTTAATCCAAACGTACCCCTGCCAACTGTATACGCCAGAGTTTGCCAGTCTCATTTTCCGTAAATAGGAAACCAAAAACCTCCGTGTGCTTGTTGAGTTCCACGCTTGACTTCAGAGATGGAGGAATCGAGGCCAAAAGACATGAGTGACAGCTTCCCGGGGATTTGGGGACCAACACTAGGTGACACTTCCCTTGATTTCCCATCTGACGCCATGAAAGTCCCCCCTTTCTGATTTCCTAGTCCAGCAGTTACAACTGCTCCCACCCCCGTGTGTACTTCTGCTTGACCCCTGATAGATGCCAATATTCAATAATTTGTTGAGTAGATACCTGCTGCCCAGTCCTTTTTCTTCTGTGTGTGTGTATGTTCCTAAGTTCCTCTTTGTCTCTCTGTGTATGGGGGCTTTATTTCTCCATGTGTGGCTGGGGGGCACGATGCTGGGGAATCAGGCATTACTGGCCACAGGGCTGGTGAGTAGATCGCTCTTCCTCCTTTTGCCCACCTGCTGTGCATGCCATCAAACACAGCCGGCCCTCCCTTAGTCACCTACCTCAAACACTAATTTTTTCTTCCTGTGTACAAAGTATTTACATTGACCTTTTAATCTGATATGACAAGAGCCGTTTCTTCACTGCTTTTAAACAAAAAAGACTCATTGTAGAGGCGGCATCTCGTCCTGTTGTCCTCTTGCCCCCAGAATCCGTTCATTGTCATTTCCACTCGCTACAAAATGCTGCTTATCAGAGTGTCTAAAAATAAGAAACATGAAGCCACATTCCCCCACGACCCAAACTAAGCCTTCTAGAAGGACATTAACATGCCCCAGTTCTCTCTATCTGTTGAATTTTTCGGCAACTCAATCCCAAAACCGTTTTTGTATTTGGTCACACGTGAGCCGACTGAGGGTCACTGACACTACGGCTGTCAGCTCCTACGTTTTGGTCTATGGTTTCACTTTGACTGTATTTTCCCCTTTCCCTTCTGTGTTCTCCCACCGTACGTGCAGCTCGCCCAAGATGTGTCTTGGTTTCACGGCGGTCCACAGCTCAGGAGCTCATCATGCCCCAGAGCAGTGACACCGGGTGCCCTGTGGTGCTTGGAATCCACAGTCCTTGTTTATTCACACACTTCTGGTTCGGGATCATTTCACTGTGGATATCACAGTCTGGCGAACACACGCTCATGCGGATACACACACATTCACAACAGCTATCTCCGCGTACATGGGCGTGATGCCCAACATTATCATCGGGTTTTCCATACAAAGAAATGACCAGCACCGTCATGCCCGGCCTGCATTATCTTACGCAGCGGACGCTAACCAGCATATTGTCACGTCCGCAGTGGGACAGAGGAGCTTCAGCAGCAGAGCCTCATAACAATAAATTAATGTGGAGTGGCTTTGACGGAGGAGAAATAGGACAAAAGAGCTTCAAAATTAGAGATAAACGTTATTGTGCATTTTGATCTGGCCGTCCTTGAATTCAGCGTGAGTACTGTGTTAAGTTTTTGTAACATGGTTGTCCTTTTCTGAGACAATAAAGTTGACCTGTAGGAAAATATTCAACCACAATTATTTCAGTTAAATCAAATGGAAATCGAGTTTGAAAAGGAAATAAATTCATATTTCTGTTTCTCTGTTTTATACTTCAGACCTCCAGTATTTCATATCTGACTAGTTAGGGATCTGTACAAAGAAAAACATGCAACTTTTGGATTCACCCCTTTCCTTCATTTAACCAAGATAGGGAGGTTCTCATATGGGAATTAAACACAACATATCATGTGCCAACACAAGGAATGGAAAACTTAGAATTCACTTCATGGCCAGTAGATGATGAGTGGCCTATGGAAAATAAATGATTCGAAAGGAAGGAACCACATTTCATCCCAAATTTTACCCCGGGGAGGTCCCTGAAGACCACAGATTTCAAGGTGTAACTCCCCCTCCCCCGCCGCCCCCCGGTCTCCATCAACTTTGTGGAAAAGTGTCTACTCAAGGCTGAGCTGGAAACTGCAATTAATCTAATTGAAATTGCAAACTCTCTCAACAGAGTGCATGTTCACCACCACATTAACAGAATTTCATCCAAAGGTCATACTTGGCTTGAAATAGAGTACGGATAACGGTTGACATGAACCTTTTATGGGGAATAGGTATTACTTATGCAGGACTGGAGGATTCCCGCGCACTAGTTACTGTGTCTGTTAACGAATCCAGCCGAGCAACAAACACAGAGTGCTCACGGGGTACTAGGTATGCTGCGGAGCACCGGGACCCCAAGGTGAGCTGTCTTTTGTCCCCAAGGAGCTCACGATTCAATTTAACAGTATAATGCTTTTGGGGAAAAATGTGTTTCTAGTAGAGCATACTGAAAAGGCTAAGAAGACAGACTAAAAGTATAAAAATATGCCTCATAAAATAAACAGACGTGGATATTTAAAAAATAGATTAGTGGGACAGACTTCTGAAGACAGGGAGAAAAACATGTCAATATCAGAAAAAATGCTGATGGCTTATTGGAACAATAAAGTGTCGACCGTTGTATGAGAGAGTGTGAAAAGTCCCTCGCCCTCTCCGAATTCCCTCTCTTGGGCATATGGAGTCAGAAAGGGGGTCCTCGGGGACACTGAGGTTGGTGCTTCCGAACCAAGCATGGCACGAGACTAGCAGGCCTGGCTGCTCAGAATGGGGTCGGAGGGGCTGAGCCCAGGGGACCAGATTCTTTAAGTGCGGCTTGTAATTGCCAAGGTCCCAGGTCTTGGCAAGGAGCCACAATACAGAACACTGTGAGCCAGTGAAGGTGGGTAAGGATCTAGAATGAGTGCTGAGTACTTTTGTAGAGGATGTAGGATGGGCAGGAGTCAGCAAGGGAAAAACCTGGTTCAAAACCACACTAAAAATTCTGAGACACAAAAGTCTCAGAATTGGTGAAAGATGCATTCGAAGAGATGATTAGCTAAACAATTCTTGAGAGTTTATGTCTCCTTTGTATCAATCATCAATAACTGTATCTAATGTACACAAGATGCCATCTGCAAGACAACGCACTTGGTAGTAAGGGATGGGGGTACAGAGACAGAACACTGGGCTCCTTTCATTTATGCGTTAATTTTTAATTCTTTAAACTTTCTACTGAAATTCCTTCTACCATACAGTGTAACATTAGTTTCAGGTATACAATACAGTGATCCAACACTTCTGTATAAAACCCGGTGCTCATCCTTAACCCTTGATCCCCGTCACCTACTTCAACCATCCCAGCCACCTGCCCTCTGGCGACCATCAGATTGTTCTCTGTACCCAAGAGTCTGTGTCTTGGTTTGTCTCTCTCTCTTTTTTTCCTTTTGCACGTTTGCTTTGTTTCTTAAATTCCACCATGAATGAAATCATATGGTATTTGTTTCTGACTGACTTGTTTCACTTAGTGTAAGACTCTAGTTCTATCCACGTCATTGCACATGGTAAGATTTCATTCTTTGTTATGGCTGAGTAATATTCCGTTACACACACACACACGCACACACATCTTCTTTACCCATTCGTCACTCAGTATGGGCTATTTCCATAACTTGGCTGTGGTAAATCATGCTGCTGTAAACATCGGGGTGCATGGGGCCCTTTGAATAAGTACTTTTGTATTCTTTGGGTATGTCCTACAACTTTTTTTTTTTCAAATTTAAAGTCAATTAGCCAACATATAGCACATACTTAGTTCCAGATGTGGAGTTCAGTAATTTATCAGTGCGTATAACACCCAGTGCTCTTCGTGTCACGGCTCATGCTTTTAATTAGCTTTTGATCTCTGTAAGCAATTCAGAGCCAACCTACATCAACTCTTTACAATGCTCTGGTCTGATGATGAGGGGAATTTTTAGGGAATATTTCAGGAATAAAAACATATAGGAACGGGGTGCCTGGGTGGCTCAGTGGGTTAAAGCCTCTGCCTTCGGCTCAGGTCATGATCTCAGGGTCCTGGGATCGAGCCCCGCATCGGGCTCTCTGCTCAGCAGGGAGCCTGCTTCCTCCTCTCTCTCTGCCTGCCTCTCTGCCTACTTGTAATCTCTGCCTGTCAAATAAATAAATAAAAGCTTAAAAAAAAAAACATACAGGAAGGAAAATACATCACCAAAGACAGGTGTGGGTGGAAGGGAGACCGGAGGAATAGTCAAAGGTGTCAACCCTCAGTTATATGGTGAGTACTTGGATGTGAGGTAGAACATGAGGACCCTCATTAATGCTGCTGTATATAGGATGGTTGCTAAGACAGTAGATCCTAACAGTTATCAACCCCCCCAATTTTTTTTTCTTTTTTTCCCCTTTTCTTCTTTCTTTTTATGATTGTGGTAACCATGTCACAAAAATTGTAAGCCGGACCATCATGCTGTATGACTTTAACTTATACAGTGATGTGTATCAATTATTTCTCAATAAAACTGGAAAGTATATAGGAAGGAGGCACCATGCCCTAATAAATAGAGCATTCATTATATTTGTAATCAAAGGTCTTGAGTGTCGGATTCTGACATGTACTAGTTGTGTTACTTTATGCAATTCACCATTCACTCTGAAACTCCATGTTCTCCTTTGTGAAGTTGGAGAGCTCATATCCACCGACATCAGTTAGGGTCTCTGGCTGCAAGCAACAAAAGTTTATTACAACCAACATAAACATAAGGCAGTATTGAAAGAATATCATGTAGCTCACGGAAATAAAAGGAAGACTGGAGAAACTTGCTCATAAAGACCAGGAATCAGAACATCTTCTGGGGTCTGGGTAGCAAGAACTAACCAAAGGTCATGTCAAGGAAATACAACTGAAATTAATGAGATCCATCTTTTTTTTTGTTGTTGTTAATATCCTTGAACCTTCTGTTCAAGATTCCACACTCTGGGAGAGAGTATCCAATTGTCCTGGCTTGGATCCCGTGCGTGCTCACCCTTGGGTGAGGGGTGGGAGGAGGACCCTAATACTAAGACCCACTGGGATTGTGCATGTTGCAAGGAGGTTATACCCTAAAACAAGGTTAGCAAAGGAAGGGAGGAAAAAGCAAAAGCCTATAACCCTTCACCACGGTTGGGTACACACTCTTAACTGGGGACCGTTGTGAGAGCTTCTCAATTTCTCTTGTAGCACATGCCCTCGGTACCTGAAATTCCATGCAGACAGTTTCCTACTGCATTTCTCACCTGAGGGCAACCTTAATTAAGGTAGTCATGTTAAAATGCATTTATTACATGAAACTAGAGTCCACTGGCAGACTGTGCTCTCTTAGCACAGTCTGTCTCATTAGCACAATGGGGACTGCTCCAGTGAAGGGTAGTGGTGGAAGAAAGCCCTGATATTGGGTGATAAGACTCCAGGTTCTCACAGGCTGGGCATCTTGAGTTAGACGTAAAGTGAAGGTAAGCACAGTGATGAGCAGGGCAGCAAGACCTCATGTCAATGAGGAGCTTTCCCCTGCAGAATGTGGGACCCTGGCCATTGTGTTCCTACCGGTGAAAAAGATGGAGAATGGATGCACTCATTGCTTAACTTTATTGCCAAAAATGATTCTTAAAAATTGTCCAGCAGAAGTCCTTTGTCAGCTGGGGTCAAACCATGATCCCCTGCACAGTTTCCAGTTGAAAGTGCATCCACTGAAGGGAAGTCAGGTCTCTCTGAGAAAGGACTTCCTGGTGGTGTATGATCAACTGCAGTGGTAGGTTCCAAGGTCTTCTCCAAAAGGAGCTGTGACCATTCAGTAGAGACGCTGGGCACCATGGGAAAGAGATAGTCCTTCCTTCCTTGGACACAGGGCTCCAAAACTGATACCAGAGAACCCAAAGACTAATGTGTACCTCTCCCCACTGAAATAGGGGTGCAGGGCAGCCAGGTGCACTGTAGCACCTCGGACCTAGTGCACTTCAAAGGGAGTTCTGGACGGAACGGCAGATCCGGGGTCAGTAATGAACGGACGTCTGACAGCGGCCAAGGGCTCAGCCGGAAGGAGCAGCATCGGAGGGTCAAGTTTGAGGAGGTCTGGGCGAGGGGTGCGCGTGCAGGCAGGCAGACCGAGGGGAATGAATGCAAACCGCATACTTTGGCGTCTTCTGTACCGTCCACCAGGAAGCCCCCTGCACGAGGAAGCAGTGAATGAGCTGTGGACGAGAGGATTGCCTCAGTGAAGGAAATCTCGTCTCCCTCCTCATCCATGGGGGTTGTGCACTGGGCTCACGTGTGCCCAGCTGCGTGGTAGGCTTTGTGAGTGCAGATGGGTCACCCGGCCCAGCGACCGCGACCCTCCCCTGCAGGGCTCTCCAGGTGCCTCCTTCCCGCGCCTGCCCGCGCCTGCCCCGCGCCTGCCCGCGCCTGCCCCGCGCCTGCCCGCGCCTGCCCCGCGCCTGCCCGCGCCTGCCCCGCGCCTGCCCGCGCCTGCCCCGCGCCTGCCCGCGCCTGCCCCGCGCCTGCCCGCGCCTGCCCCGCGCCTGCCCGCGCCTGCCCCGCGCCTGCCCGCGCCTGCCCCGCGCCTGCGGAGGGAACTCCTCCCGCCACTCTAGCTTGCGGTGTTTTGACTTACTGTTTTCTGTCTTTTTCTTTATTATTGTTTTCTTTCTTTTTTTTAATTAGGAGATTTTGAAACTATTTCTAAAGACATGAAGTGGACACTTCTTTTGTTTCTTTTCCAAGCAGACTGCTGATGAGGGGATAAATTTACTTGTGGGTCCACCTTCCGTTACATAGGTCTAAGTCCAAAATATTCATGTTTTATTTTATTTTTTTCTGTTACTGCACTTTTGGTTTCCTCTCAGACTGTGTAGCAATTTGCAAGAGTATTTCTAAGTATATAAAAATGTCTTGTTATGTTATTTTTACTAGTTTCCTTTTTTATTGTATTTCCAAATGAGTTTTAGTTCTAAATGAAAAAGGTTGCTTCTTATTCAATAAGTACATGAGAATATGTTTTTTCCCTAATTACTTTTAAAAAATTGTTTTCTTGATTATTTGTTTCCTGATTTTTGCAATGTAGACTTCATTTTCTTCACTTTATTCTTTTTTTTTTCCTCTTCTGATTTGGAAGTAGATGCATGTTTTAGATCTTACCAGCAGTTACCTAAAACTTTTAAAATAAATATTTCATTAGCCTAATTAAGATTTTAAGTGGTAGAAATGTTCTTCCTGTATGCAGTGTAAGGATTTGTTATTACCTTTTAACTTCCCACCGAATTTCCAATTCCATTCATCTCTTCCCATCCTGTATTTTAAAATATGTTTACTGTTGCAATTTTTTTATTCTTAATATTTGCAGAAAGTATCTATAGATATCTGTATATGTTTAATCATTTTAGCGTTTGCTATAAGCCTTCTTCTATCACAAACTCACTATTTGTCTCTTTTGAGTTTCTTAATGATCCAGAACAAGGATCCTCAAACCCACAGCCTGTGGGACAGATCTAGCTGCCACCTGATTGTGCCTGGCCCTTGGGCTCAGGATGGTTTATGTTTTTATGCAATTTATAAAAATCATAAGCCAGTTCTGTTTCATGACCCATGAAAGTCATGCAAAATTCCAATTTCAGTTTCCACAAGTCAAGTTTTGCTGGTACAGAGCAATGCCCACTCATTTGTGCCCCGAGGCTATTCCGCACTCCAGCAGCAGAGCTCCTGATTGGAGGGGAGACCTGGGGACCCCAGAGCCTCTCCTCTGGGCTCTGTGGCCCTTCACAGGACACGTCCGCCTAGCCCAGGTCTAGAGCAATGGTTTGAGCCTTCTTCTAGGAACATGCATGACGGAGGATATTTACAGGGCCGTGTGGGAACACAGTTCCTGCCTCCGGGCCCTGAGTTTGCCCGAGAGTGAAGACTACAACCATCGCAATGACCAGAGCTGTCGATGGTGCGTCCATAACCGTGGTTATTACGGGCCGCGCGTAGAGCCCCGAGTCCAGCTCTGTGACCCTCCCCTCTCTGTCGTTCCCCACTGAGCACACCAGGTGCAAGGGGACGAGAGCTCTCTTACTCTAGGGGCGACCTTAAATCTTTCTTAATTCATCATGCTTTTGGAGAGTCAGTTACCAACCCCGGCTTTATCCTGATAAAACACGTCTCGTGACCTCTCTCACCTGGAACATCATATACAATCATTACCGAAACCTGCTTTGCAGGTGCTGGCTTCAGGGAGAGCCCCTGGGTAGCCTGTTCCTGCCATGTGGCATACTTGAACATGTCTGTGGTATTCGCCTCTTTTCTGGTACCTACAAGATGTTCTCTGTCCGTTGTGTTCACTGTAACTCAATCATGATGACGGATGTTTACACGGCCGCACACTCCCATGGAAGACTCGGCCCCCATGGAGTGTCTCCATCCTTCGGACCGTTCCGGGGAAACGTAACGGATTAGGAAGGACCAGTTGCCGTACTCGTGGAGGTTTCGGGGTAAGACAGTCCTTATACAGAACAATGAACAGGTGATGTGGGCGATGGGGGGAGGTGAGAGCTGTCAGAGCCCAAAGAAGGAGAACCAGAGTTAACAGGGACATGGTTTGGGGGGGTGGCACTTGGAGGATGGGAGAAATGTGCCCAGTAGAAGAAATAGGGTTTTCTTTATTTAATGGCCAAGGAGTGGAGTGTGGGGAGGGAATCTAGAAGAGCTCAGCCTTGGGGCTCAGAGACTGGGACATGGAGACAGCCAGGGCTTTGTGGCCCACGTCTGGCTCTTCATGGGACTGTGAAGCCGTGAGTGGGAGGCCAGATCGGGGCTGTGGAAGACGGCCGGTTGAGCTGGTGGTGGGTCAGCCTGCTGTACCAGCGGGGAGGCTGGTAAGGTCGCCCATGGGAGCTGTGATAAGGGGTAAGGACAAAAAGGCAAAGGGAAGTTGCAGTCAGGAGGCACGTGAGAGGTGGGGCCTGCAGTGGCCTCTGGGGCGAGGGGAGGACCAGTTAGCCATACTCCCAGGCTCCCATTCCTGGCTCCATGCCTGACATGTGGCAGGAAACAGGGGGTCTAGAGCTGCAGGTGGCAGGGAGGTGGCCAGGGTGAGGCGTCTAGACCCTAGCAGTGACCCCCACCCTTCCGCGGGTGCACGAGCAGCCTCTGGTCTGGGAGTCACTCACCACACCCCGCTTGTTTCCTTGGGGCACCCAGGACAATCTGTGAGCACATGGTCCTATTTCTTTACTTTCTAACTGTCTGTCTGTATCATTTTCCTATGGCCGCTGTAACAAATGACCTTGAACTTGGAACTCCAGAAATTTGCTCTTGCGCAGTCTGGAGGCTGGAAGTCCTCTATGAGGACTAGCCCCGGGAGTCATGGGGCAGAAGGGGGCACATTCTTACTTGCTCCAGCTTCTGGTGGCCAAATGTGGTCCTTGGCTTTTGGCAGCATCACTCCTCTTGCCTCTGTGGTCCCATGGCTCCTCCTTGTCTGGAGTTAAGCACCCCTTGGCCTCTTTTATAAGGACAGTCCTGATGCATGTGGGACCCTTCTGAATGATCCTAGACAAGCTCCCCAGCCCAGGAGCCTGGACTTAATCACATCCGCCAAGTCCTTTGTGAGGAAGCATTCGCAGGTTTCGGGAGTCGGGATGTGGGTATCTCTTGTGGGGGGCAGAGGAAGTGGGCATTCTTCACCCCAAAACACCACCGTTCTCTCCAGGATTTCATCTCCAGGATTTCATCTCCAGGAGGGCGGGTTCTCTGCCTGTCACATTCTCCATCACATTCCGTGCACTAGCACCGTGCTGGACACAGGGAGAATTACCTAGTCCTCAGACTCAACAGTGTGTTAAGAAGGTTATTACTATTCTATTCGACTGCTTTTCCTGTTTTCCCCTCAATAGCTCCAATGAAGGGAACTAGGAACTTTCTACATGCGGAAGTCTAGTCAATGTTTCCAACCTTGGCCTGCGGCTACCTTTGTTGACTTTCATTAGTGCTCGCTGGTTTTTCTCTTCCTTCCTTCCTTTCTTCCTGCCTTCTTTCCTCCTTCCCTCCCTCCATCTCTCTCTCTCTTTCTTTCTTGGGAGATAAAGCTTTTTATTTTTATTGTTTTAATTTAAATAAAATTTAAATTCATTTAATTAACCTGTAGCGTATTACTAGTTTCAGAGGTAGAGGTCAGTGATTCCCCAGTCTTCTAGAACACCTGGTGCTCATTCCATCAGTGTCCTCCTTAATGCCCGTCACCTAGGCTCACTGGTTTTCCTTTAAGCTCCTGAGTTCTTTGGCTTCTCTGCAAGGGCCCAGGTATGCTTTTTTGCTGGGTGATTGATAAGACAGGGGTTTGGGATTTTGGCACCATGCAGAGCTGCATTCTTTGAGAGTGGGTGGGGGCCAGGGTGTCCACGTGACCTTCTCTCCTCGCGGTGTGCCAGACGGTAAGCCCACCTGTCTTTGCCCCCACCCTGTGAGGAGTCGGGGGCTGTGGACAGCTCGGAAGCTGCTCTCCCTGCCATCCTCTGTGTTTGCTTGCTGGTTTGCTGGTAGTCGGAAGTGAGCACCACATTAACCTGCATGCAAGGCAGCATTTTCACTCAACTCCAAGCACAGCCAGATTACGGATGGTGGTGCTGACTGCATTTCAAACCAAGTGTGAGTTTGGGGTGACTTCCTGCTAATCTTTGGTCCTATGCTCATGTAATATTTGCAGCAAGAACAAACATAGCTCATTAGTT
This sequence comes from Mellivora capensis, assembly GCA_004024625.1. NCBI lineage: Eukaryota > Metazoa > Chordata > Mammalia > Carnivora > Mustelidae > Mellivora > Mellivora capensis. The sequence continues at coordinate 9,487 of PISX010005620.1, read as the reverse complement.
ATGCACAGGCTTTTATTCTATGTCCTTGTATGCCCGGGGACCGTGAAGGGACCTGTGGCTTATTGATTCTGCATATTTGTGCTTTTATGTACTTTTGCTAAAAATCTTGCAATTGATAATGGCTAGGAGAAGCATTGATGCGTCACCCGAGAACACTTTCCTGCAGCCGCCCAACCCAAGTTTTAAACATAAATTAAAGATGGTTTGAGAAAATGTTAAGTTCTTCTTCATTATCTTTTGAATGATCTTATTTTAGATCTTGGAAAGAAATTTAGGATCTCATGTCTTCCTTGTGAATTGAGAACCAAGCACTAACCATGGATTTTTCTCTTGCAAGGGTGGCCTACTCTAAATATTCAAGCTAAAATATCCACCAGGCGGCAGCTCACCAGCAAGGAGTTCAAGCTTATAATTGCAGAATGTCAAGGACGTGGAAATAAATATTTCTACTCTTGGGCTTCCTCTAGGGTGCATCCATTTCAATACCACGCAAAGCTGAGAAACCTCTCTTGAGAGAGTCAAGTGGTCTTGCCAACTTCTCTAAGAGCGATGCTTCCATAATTTAAAAGAAGGAAAGATGTTTGCTGTTCTGCACCTAGAAAGTCTGCTTTGCAACATCATCACAATCACCAGCATCAACGGCGTAAGCAGAACATCAATATCATAGCAGGTGCCATTTGTGGGCCGCTCATCTGTGCCAAGCACTATGCTCAGCACTTTGCACGCATTATCTTAGGAAGTTATGATAATAATCCAGCGGACACCCAATTTTTAAGGAAGTAGGAACGCAGAAAGATCAACTACTTTATCCAGAGGAGCACAGCTGAGAAATGAGGAGGCTGGGGTCTGACTCAGAAATGTTGGGCTGCAAAGCCTGGAAGCCCACGGAGCAGGGCTGCGTGTTCTCATCGTGGGAAGACGTTCCTTTATGACCTGCCTCGGAACAAACTCACACCACTTACTTGACATACACAGAATCCATAAACAGAAATCCAGGATTCCTTACAGTTGTTTTAATTTGACAGTAAATGAGTAAGTATAATCACGCCTTCCTTCAGCATGTTCCCCCAGAAGGGTGAAGTTTCGGTTCATCCTGCCAGCTTCTTGAATTTAAAATACCCGCACGTTACCACATTGTTTACTCATGACTCTTTCATTTTCATTATCTCAAAAATGAGCTAGAGTACATCTGGTTAATAAACTTTAGTTACCACTATGTCACTAGCTCATGTGGACCCAGGGCTCCGGAAGCTCTGCATCCCTTGGTCATTCATCGAATGTGACTCCATGTTTACCAAGGAGGAAATTGTTCTTCCTTCAGGTCGTGACTTACCAGGAGTCCCTAAGCTCATGAGACACACAGTCAGGGTTTGAACCCAGGTGGAGCTTAGTCGAAAGTCTATGCTCTTCTCACCAGGATGAAAAAATATTATTTTCAATTTGTAAGAATAAAAAAAAATTGATTTTGCTTGACATAAGTTACTTACCTCTACTGTTTGAAAGCCTTTGGCCTAACCACATTCTTCTGAATTTTGAATTTGTCATAGTTCTGCTTATGGTTAAATCTGAAATTTGAGGTAAATAATACATAGAAAAATAAAATTACAAGTAATAAAGCCTTTTTGGGGGGGAGATGATTCCCTGGAATCATAAAGTTTTTCAAACTGGGTCAATATCTTTATTTTATCTTATTTTATTTTATTTTTCAATGTTCCAAAATTCATTGTTTATGCACCACACCCAGTGCTCCGTGCGATACATGTCCTCCTTATATCTTCTTCATTAGAAATCACAGATAAACTACATTAAACTCTAACCAAATCCTATGGCTCCTCAAAATTAGAAACTATGTTTTATTTTATTTTACTTTTTTTTTTAAATTCTCAGCATTTTACATGGTTCCTGGCTTATCATATGTGTTCAACTATTTGGTGAATTTGAAAAAAAATTTTAATTTTAAGATATCTCGGATGAGATACCTGATTATGATGGAAAATTAACAACATGAAATGGTATTCTAGCATTCTAATACCCAGGAGAAATCTAAGAAACCATTATCATTATATTAACAATACTATCTGGCTTAGCGATTCTTGGATGTAGTAAAATGTGGACAGAAACATTGAAGGCATTTTGTTTTGTAAATGACGAGAGGAATAAAAACAGCAGAGAGGTTATTTAGTTTGAGAATTGTATTGATCCCTATCTCCTCTTATAATATATTAGTCTGGGCACTAAACTAACTTTCTCTTTGTCCAATTACAGAGAGAAAGAAAGAGAATGAAAACATTCAGGCTTCGAGTATTGAAGTCCTAGTATAAGCCTCAAACCTACCACTTTACATTTACTATAGAAATTGCATTCCCATGGACAATTTGAAAGCATTTTACAAAAATTAATTACTTAAAAATGCATTGCATTAAAAAATCTATTGCCTGTTCTGACTACTTTAAAGTTCCTTTAAGGCATTTTCATTTATCTTTACAACTCTCATTTAAACAACAACAACAAAAAATGTTTTATATGGTTTTGAACCAGAAAACTCACAGAAGAAATGACTGTTTATTCAACACTAACTATATATATATCTTTTTATTTTTATCACAAAGATACATTTTATACCTTCAACTTGCCTCATCCAAATGCTGAAGAAAATCCTCATTTATTACTGTAACAGCAACAAAAAGAATATTAAAAAGAGAAATCATTCTTTACCCCATTTCTCTTTTGGATTTGCCAAAAAATCACTTCATTTCCCATGCCTCCATGGTGAGACTTTTACTACTTTGGTTTCTCTAGTATTTTTTCTTTTTTCTTCTTTTTTTCATTCATATGTACTCAATGGTAGAGGATGACTATCAACCCACAAATCCCACAAGAGCTTGATGCTGCCCACAAAGGTTTCAAACACCATGGTAGGTTCGTTGGGCATCAACAGGGGTCAATCCAAGCTTGGCCGCATCCCTTAAGGTTGGTGTCATCTTCCTGGGGAGGTAGGACATACAGATGCACACAATGAAATCCAAGCAGAGAGCTGCATGGCCACAAGAGACATGAGTTTGGGATGTCGTGAGTTATCCCATGCTCGGTGGCCAGAAGAGAAGTGGGTGTGAAAACAATCTTACATCCTTGGAAGGATGGCGATCACTATGGGCTGGAGAAAGATTTACTCAGTTTGGCCTTCTTACTGTCTGAAAAAAAAAAATAAAGGAACAAAGCAAATGAACAAAGAAAAAAAAGAGACGAACGAAAAATCAGCCTTAAATCCAGAGAACAAAATGGTGGCTGCCAGAAGGGAGGTGGGTGGGACCGTGGGTGAAATAGGTGAAGGAGATTGAGAGGGAACTTGTCAGGATGAGCACTGAGAAATGCATAGAACTGTTGAATCGCGCAGCACACCTGAAACTAATATACCACCGTATGTCCAGTATCCAAAATTGAAGAAAATTCATGTGTTCTCTTTATGCTTCATCTCAAAAGGAGCAGTGACAAGATTCTCTGTTATGTTGTGAGCATTACTGTATAAATGAACTCAAGAAGAAATGGTGAAAAAGGCAATATGTATGAAAATGTTTGTCACGATCTCCATCTGATTAGCGGTTAAGACCAGCCTTCCATCGAAGGTTGCACGTTCGGTTGATTTGTTTTGTGGCTGTTTTCTTTGGCTGCTCCTTGAAGTTTCTTTGGGATCAATAATGCATCAATAATGCATCAATAATGGCTTCAAGTCTCCAAAATCTTGAAATCATTTTTCCAGCTTTATTAAGAATCCCTATTTTCCTATAGAATGAAAAAAGAACATGTGCCCCTGTTTAAAAAAAAATAAAAAAGAACTTTTTGCCAGCAATTTTTTTTAATAAGGTAATTTTAGCAGATCAGATGTCTGAAAGAGGTGAATATATTACCCAGGGACCTTTTGCTGAAGTGGAGCCCTCGTGGGCTTCTTTTCTCCCAGTGACTAAGCTGAAAAGTATGAGCCAAGCCAAATGTGTAGATTCGGAATTCACTAAATTGCTTCCTCCAACTTCCTTATTCTTCAGTCAGTAATAATTTGATTATAAATTGAACTTAATGAGGCAACATACAAATACATATTCTGAACAGATTCTTAACTACCAAAATATGTTTTCACCTGAAAAGCAGAATGCATGTGTCTAATTATGCACATGTATTTATTCTAACTTCCTTGATTAACAAAACAAAATGAATAAGTCAAATAAACTTTCTTGGTTCTAGTGGGAAACACATTCCAAACTCCAGAGAGGGAGAAGGAAAGAACCCAATTGTGATTAATAATGCTCATTACTGAGCTTCTCCTCTGACCAGCCTACACCTCAGGAAGGTCTTATTATTATTCCCCTTCTCTACAAAATGAGAGCAAAATAAGAGAGTGAAACATGGAAAAGGCAAACCTTTTAGTACATTTCTAAAGTTGGCTAAAACTTTATTGTTTAGGTAACCGGTGCTCTCCTCTGGGCTTACAGTACGTACTAGGAGCAGACATACAGTAACTGAATTGTTTCTACTTATCCAAATAGCATTGAAATGGACCTAATTGTTGCACTAGAGGAAAACCCCATGTGTCTCCAGAGACTATTAGTGTCATTTAAAGGGCTAAATGTATCATAAAACCTGTCTTTAACGGAATAAAATTGTACAGACCAACACAATTTTAGCTAATGTTTTCCACATTTCTTGAAATAAAGAAAAAAGGGAGGAAAGAGAAAGAAAGAGAGAGAGAGAGAGAAAGAAAGAAAGAAAGGTAGAAAAGAAAGGAAAGAAAAATGTTGGCTGTAAAAACCCAGTCTATTGGATCACCAAATTATCAGGAATAATTTAACTGTATAGACCATCAAATATCTTTTCAAAAATAAAAATGATTTTGTAGCAAGGTACTTGCAAGGTAGATTTGCATAAAATATTCCAATTCTACAAGGTAGATGTTATGTTTCTTTCCATTACACTTCTTTCATAATGTAGATTTGAAGAAAAATGAAACCTAACTAACACAAGGAACAGATTCAAACTTCTTCCATTTTATGCCTTCACAATGGAAGTGAACTTTGTAGCTGGTTTCACTGACGCTTTATTTTCATTTTATTTTTTTGTTCTGGGGAAATACTTCCCCATGGTATTTTCTTATTGTTACATATGTTGTACCCGCTGAATGTGTGCTCCTCTCCCCTTTGAGTAAAGTAAATAATGGTAGAGCTTTTCCCAAACAGAAAAAGGTAGAGAGAAAGGTTTAAGCATTGCTTTTATTCCATCAAAGAGACAAAAGGATATTTCTTTCCTCCAAAGAAGTTCAGAGTATAATGGGGAAAAATCAAGAACAGAGACAAATAGTGAATCAAACCTCAATTGAAAGAACAAATCTTTCTATTTATCTGTCTCATCTTTTCACCGGGGTTGTATATCAACTATCAAGAAAGCTATTTCAAATAAGTTCTGCTAACATAATTGTTATTTTATAAGTTTAGTTGCTATGGTAATGCATGATGTAATCGTCTATTACCATCACAATCCGTCCGTTTTTCATACCTCGCCAGCATATTATTTCCCCCTTTTCTCCCTTAGTTCTCTAGGATGCGGGAAGAAAAACAAAACAAAATAAAGTGATGTATATATTGTTTTATTCTTCTGCAAAGCCTCTGAATCAGGATATAATTATCCGTGTGTAGGAGCTTTCCCTGGAACTGCAAAGTTTTAGATTTCCTTGTAATCGTTGCCATTATCACGTGATCCTCATTAAACGACGCGTGAATGGAAACAATTGTAATTTCTTCATTGTTCGCTGCTAAAATGAACGTCCAACGTGCATATTTCCAGAAGGGACCACAAGGCAAATAGTTGACTGAGGCATGCCCGCGCTGAGGGAGACGGGTTGGTTGGGGGCAGAGTTTTGCCATCCGCCAGAAGAGGAGCCTGGCCAAAATAAAAATAAGGAAGACTTTGGCAACCCATTGTTCTCAGTGAAGGACTGCCCAGGGGGCATAGATCTAGAAATGTCAGGAAATCGTGTCACACAGGGAGTGTTAAAAGGTAAGGAAAACAGGAGGGAATGCGTGTCTTGTAAGGAGGGGTACAGTGGGATTTTGCTGCATTCCCAAGGTCACTTTGACCTTCCGGGAATGACCTCAGAGTGCTGCACACCATGAACAGTGCTGCACACTCCAGGCATCCAGGGAGAAGGGCTCCGGATGCAGGACACATACACTTGGCCATTGGTGGCCAGAGAGGGCCAGCTGCAGCTGGTAGAATTGGCCTTGCTTCCTTCTGCACCTACCATGCCCTCCTGAACCCTGGTTAGGGGTTCCATGTCCCCATCCGTGTCTTCATTGCAGGACCCCGTGCTGGGCCAGATGTTGGGGGCGGCTGTCACTGCCCATCTCTGTTATGCCCTTCCTGAAAGCCATGGTTCTCCTGCTTTTCTGCCCCATCCTTTAAAAATCCTGATTTATCCCCCCACCTTCGTCCCAGGAGCCAGTAAGAGATTTTCATCCTTTCCCAGGATTGTGTTTCAGTGCTCTGAGCCCTGATTTGCTTCTGCTTCTTTGTATTTCTTGTCATTCTGTCATTTCCCACCGTGAGAAGTTAACTTCTCTTTCTCTCTCTCCCCTGCCAGACTATAAGCCTCTTGAAGTCGGAGACCTTCTCTTACTCACACTTGTACCTCCCCAAAGGGTGCAGCACAGTGCTTGGGGCCGGTAGGCAAACTTCATTGAAGAAAAAAGGAATCCAATGCAAATCCCTGTCCTCCAGGGAGCATGCGCATCGAAAACAAGTTCTCCGCTACAACTGACAGGTTGTACCTGGTGTTGTGTTCTACCCACGGCGACTCCCGTGTCTCATACACCAAGCCCTGGACCCAGCCATCATTGTTTGATTTTGTTTGCTGTTATCTAGGGAACAGATGTTTTTCAAATGGTAGAATTTAAATACATGCTGGCCCTAAATGAGGTCACTCTCCAGTTTAGGAAAAGCCCCAAATTCCACTATTCCCTATACTGCCATATATTTTCCTCGATATATATCATAGACAGGATTTCTGAAAGCTTCTGAAAAACACATAATAAATTCGGTGCTTCTCCTTTCTTATGGTTTTGTGCTATATTTAGAAATATGATAGTTCTGCTTTATTTTTATATCCCCACAAGCATGGTGTGTAAGTAGTGAGTATTTACTGAATGCAGGCACAAGGAGAGGAAGAAATAAAGGGAGGAAGAGGCAAGTAGGAAAAAGGAAGGAAAGGGGAAGGAGGTGGGAAGGAAGCAGAGAGGGAGGGGTGGGGGAGGCAGGAGGCAGGGAAGAGAAACAGAGGATCATTTTTGGCTTTCTTTACATAATACCTCTTCTTGGCTTCAAGACCCAGTGGATAGTCCTGTATTCTGAGTTTCCATACAACTATAAGGGTTGTGACGAAGTTACAAGGTAAGTTCCTAAAAAAAAACCTCAAAGGAGTCATAATTTAAAATGAAACCATTACAATTATGGCCACACACTCCTGTGGGCAGCTCTAATAACTTTCCTTTCCAACTCATTGATTTTCAGGCATTTTTAGGGCTAGTTATGCACAGAAGTGCATTTGCAATTCACAGATGCCCAACCTGTGCTCCTTCAGTCATTCTCATTGTGATAGTTCTTCACAAATGGTGTTTGGTGGCGCCCTTCTTTCTAATTGCTTTAAATTAAAAAGCAATTAGATGCTTGCTAATTTCAGATGAGATTCTCTGGGTCAGGCCTGAGATGGCCACAGAATCATGAGGAAGTGTGCATTACAGATCTCCTTCCAATACCAACTGGACCTCCAGAGAGCAGAAGGTCAGGGGCTGGTCCTGCAGGTGGCAGCTGTCTTTACGATTGGCAAGATGATGCCAAAACTTGTTTGTGTTGGACAGGCCCAGATGAGGCCATCAGTCTTCTTACTGCTGTTCTGAAACGAACAAGGCATCGCTGGGACTCTGAAGCCATCACTGCATCCCCAGTGCATGGCGCCGGGCAGGCAGCAAAGCCTCATGGTTCATACTTGGCCTAACAAGTTTCTTTGTAAAACAGTTCACACTATACAAGGAGCTTTCCTCAGTTTACAAAAAAGGTTTTGTTTTTCTTTTCCTTTCTGCGTTTGGGCTTGAAAAGACCCCACATTGTGAAGTGTTGGTTTCTCAGCCCACTTCACAGCTGAGGAAAGGAAAGGGCTTTGGTGACTCGCCCACAGCCTTTTGGCCCGTCGCAGGGCGAGGACTGCAAGTGAGATCCTCGGACTCCATGACTCTGTTTGCATTGGTTCATAACGCAATGCGAATAGAATTATCTGTCTTTACAGATTAAGTGATGAATTTGCAAGAGACCCACATCCCCGGTAACATCTGCGAGTCTACAGTAATTTTGTCCCTAATTCCAGACCCACGACCTGGAGAAAATGGTATTTGTTGCTCTTTGAGTTGATTCAGACAAGGATTGGGATTTTCCTTTTGCCTCACCTCCCGAGACTTTAAAGAACATAGAAACTGTCTCAGCTGTGGCTGAATTTTTCGAGGACGTGGGTGGCACTCACTTCAATCACAGGCGGGCTCCTTGAAGGATGGGATTTGCTGGAATTGCTCATCTCTCCAGATCTGGACTGAGAAGTGTTACTTCTATTTCCTTTCTACCAGTTTTTATGCAGGAGTGTCATTTAGTGAGTTGATCTCATGAGCCGCTCTTTCACTCAAGTGGCGTCTGGAGGAATTACCCACGACAAACCAGCACACTTGGGTAGATGAGTCACCCGAAACTATTTCCTTATTCCAAGAAAATTTTGCAAGCTTGTCAAGGCAAATTTTCCCTCTCGTTGCAGAATGTGCAATGAAACAACATGCGTTGGTTTGTTTTTAGCTAGATCACTATGAATTGGCACATTAATATCATACCAATTAAGGAATGAGACAGAAAATAAAGTTAAAATATTCCTTTTGCAAAAATTAAAAAGTAATGGTCAAAAAATGGTACTGATATTTGGGAATGTATTGGAATCTTAAGATTCAATGTTAAAATTTTTTAATAATTCTCTTTCAACCTCAACCAATATTTATTTTGATTTAAAAAAATTAAAACACATTTTCTTACCTATAAAATTGCACTTTGAGGAAAAACTGGAAATACACAAAAATATCAATATAAAGTTTCTATAAAATGAGCTTGCTAAAAGTTCATTTTTGCTTTTGTTTCCTTTGCCTTTGATGACATATCTTGAAAGAAGTTGCTGTGGCTGATATCAAAGAGGTTCCTGCCTATGTTCTCCTCTAGGATTCTGATATGTCACCAAAGGCAAAGGAAACAAAAGCAAAAATGAACTTTTGGGACTTCATCAAGATCAAAAGCTTCTGCACAGCAAAGGAGACAGTCAACAAAACAAAGAGGCAACCCACGGAATGGGAGAAGATATTTGCAAATGACAGTACAGACAAAAGGTTGATATCCAGGATCTATAAAGAACTTCTCAAACTCA